>JAJMAG010000006.1:0-78739 GCA_030564905.1 Geotrichum fermentans | reverse complement strand
TTTTTTTTTCCCTTATTATTTTCAAATTTCAAACGAACCCTCTCTTGTCCCCCGACGTGAGAGCCCTTGCCATCTGCGGATAGTACAATGGATGCAAAGCTCACTCCTATACGCCAGCTCCCCACCCCGCCTACTTTCAAGAACTCTCCGCCGCCCATCATTGCTGGATCTTCTTCGCCGCCAGACCCCTTGGCAACCATGCTCCCGCCAACGCAGCAGATACCGCCCAAGTCGAGCGTCATCAAGACAGACAAGCCAAGACCCCATGTCTGCCTCACTTGCACCCGCTCCTTTGCGCGTCTGGAGCATCTGAAGCGCCACGAGCGGTCGCATACAAAGGAAAAGCCGTTTCAATGTCCTGTCTGCGAGCGGTGTTTTGCCCGCCGCGACCTGCTACTCAGACACAAGCAGAAACTTCATGCCTCCTTCCCTGAAACTCCGCGAGTGCGCGCCACTGCGAAACGGAAGTCAGTCTCTGCGAAATCTACGAAGGGACCAGGGACCCCGGGCCAGCCCTCCTCCAACAGTGCAACACCTACGTCAGCAGCAGAAGGGTCCGACCAGCCTCCACAACAGAGCCCTCTGCCGTTCCCATCCTCTTCGACCGCCATGTCTCCGCTTGACATTGCTCAGACTCCGAGCACCCGTCCTGAAACTACGCGAAATGAAATGGTACGTTGAGTAGCTGTCCTTTCAAAATACCCTACCCCACTAACACTCTCTTTTGTAGAATCCACCAAGCTTAATAAATGCGTCTGCCGTTGGCCCCACGCACACTTCGGTAGCATATCGCGAAGACCAAAACAACCGAATGAGATCGGCGTCGTTTTCGGCTACCTCAGCGACGTCGTATTCAAAGTATAAAGATATTAACCAAATGGACCCGGCGCTGCCGCCGACTGGACCCAATGAGGTAGGCTTTGCCACGCCCCAGCTCATGCCTACAAATCTTGATAACGATGCCAATGTGAATGAAATCCTCAACTCCAACGACCCATTATTCATCAACCCACAGCTGCTAGACCCGACGTTTGATGACTACTTTTTGGGCAACTCCAGCGGCATGCAAAATTCGTTTGACGAAAACATTGCACCTCACGAGGACCTGTCGTGGCTCAACTCACTACCCCACATTAAAGACTACCCGCTAAATGTCAACATGAGCGATGGACCCTCACAAATAATGGAGAGTCTGACAGCCATGCCAATAGCTCACGCACCAAACCTTAACTTTGAACAAGGCAGCAGCACGCCAGGCTTTGAGCTTTCTTCTGATGTGAATGCCAACCACACTCCCTGGAACCAACCGTCATCTCATGACTCTCCCCTAGCATCGTCTCTTTTCCCTCTTGGTCTTGCCCCTATGCGGTCTTTTCTAATAACGCCGCAACTGCGTCTCCATATTCTCAACACAATATCCATGCCTACGCCATTCACTTCCAACAAAAAACCTCACCTTCCATCGACTCCCGAACTGCAGCTTTACATTGATTCCTATGTAAGCCACTTTTCAAAGCATCTCCCCTTTCTGCATCACACGCTTGAGTTCACGCCAGAAAACGTGTCTCTCGCTCTCAGCATGGCGGCTATTGGTGCCCTGTATGTTTTTGAGCGCACACATTCAGCGAGTATATTTGAAATATCGCGGTGTTGTGTTCATGTATATCTGGAATCGCGGCGGGAACGCAAATACGACCAAAAGACTGACCCAGAGCCTACCCCTCTCTGGCTGGTTCAGACCTTGCTGCTGGGGGTGATCTATGGTCTATTCAACGAAGAACCGCTTGCAAATGAAATTGCCATGGCGCAGGCAAACGCTGTGATCTCACTCGCCAAATCCGCGGGTCTGCAGTCGCCGCCGCGAAATTTCATTCCTCTGCCAGGACCCGATAACTCGTCTGTCGACGAAAAATGGCAATACTTTGTCAAGGTGCAAGAACGTATCCGCACGATGCATGTAGTTCATATCATATCGTGCTTGCTTGCCACTGGCTACAATGTAATGTGCTCGCTGAAAAACACCGACATACGATGTGGTTCGCCCTGCGATGAGAATCTATGGCAGGCCCGGTTTGCAGGTGAATGGTGGGAAAATCTGCAAAAGAAGGAGTCAGATGGGTCTCTGGCCAATGCCGTGGAGGGCCCAGACTTTTTGGACTGTTTGAATCGGTTACTCGCTGGTAATACATTGGTAGGTGAGATTCCCCAGTTTACTCTGTTGACTCTCATTTACGCGATTCATTTGGATATCCACCAGCGAAGGATTGAATTTGACCACAAGGAAGCCATTTCCCTGGGGGCCTCTAGCGATATGCCCACATCGGCGCGGTGGCTTGAGCGCGAAAAGCGCCAGGTGGAGGCAATTCTGCGGGCATGGGAGACGACTTGGTCGCTGTCTCCTCACGCCTCGTTGATTCCTCGCACTCAGGAAGGCTCACTCATGTCGGACTCTATCCCCATGTCGTCGCTTGCTCATGTGCGTCTGTACCTTGATCTACGCAAGACAAAGGAATGTTTTTGGAAGCGGGATTTTAGTGGCATGGGCAGGGAGCTCGACAATCTACAAACGCAAGGAGTCTATGAGATGCAAGCCTCGACGCGGCGCCCGTTCAATGAGCTGCTTGAGGCTGCGTCGTACGCTGCCGACACGATTTCATTATGGGAGAAGCACAGTGCGCGGTGGACGTTGCAAGCGACAGCGACGCAAACGTTTATTCACAACATGCTGGCTCTGTTTGACTGCGGGCTCTTGGTGAGCGAGTTTTTCCACCGGCTAGAGAAGCGAGACATGTCGACATGGCACGACGAGGAGAAGCAGCTTGTAGCGCGACTGCGCAAGATATTTTTCCGGGTATTTGACGTGTTGTCGTCGCGCGCTGAGAATGATGTTTTGCACAACCAGCAACAACGTACTGGCGGCAACCTATTTGAGACTGGCGCCGGAGCGGGAGGGTCTGATCTGGACCCTCTGCAACGTCACAACGGCGGGCCCGGTATAGGGCAGCCGTTTGAATTCGGCACCGGCGGATTCCCTAGCCACCTGCCACTGAGCATCATGGCGTTGAGTGCTGTGTCGCGGATTCTGGCTACCATCTACATTTGGCCGTTTGCGACGGTCATGATTGAGGCGTTAAAGGCGCGGATGGGCCAGATCCAGGTAGACCCGTCTCGCGGGATGCCGAGCTACTTGATGTAAAGCATTGACAGACGGGGGATAATACCCCTGCTTATAAGTTATAATAGTCGTACATTGTACACATGTATGTAGTCCAAGGTACTAGCAAGCCAAGTTTGCTCAGGAACCCACGAGCTGAAAGATATCGAAGCAACAATTTACCATGATTCCTTTCTTCAATTGACAGAATATTTCGTTGCATGTGTGAAAAGAATGTGTGTGTTGGGCACATGTCATTTTTTGTGATTTTCTTGCTTCGCTAACGTTTCTGCAGGCTGAGCCGAGAATCGTCACCCCACGCCGCTTTCATCGCGTGCTGTAGGGCCGGGGCGCCGGGACTCCTCCAGAATGTGCGAGACGACCGAGTGGAGGGCACCGAGTCAAGTGACGAGGGAGAGGACGCGCTAAAAAGCAACGGGGCCAAGAGCGAGTCAAACGAGGAGTTGCCACTCAGGGATCCCTCAAGTTAGTAGCCTGAGCTTTTGACAAGTCTGGCGAGGAAAATCAGAGCAAGCGTAGGCAGAAAACGAAAAAAACCAAAAAAGCGAAATAGTATAAATAATAAGAGTCTTCCTTGGTTATTTCTTTCTTTATACTTGATCAATACAATATCACCACCATTCACCTCATTCACAATTAACTCCATCTAACATCGTCTTATCAACTATGGCAACACAAGCAACTCCAAACCCGCCACTGCAGAGACGGAAGTCCGACATTGGCACGCTAGGCCAACACGGCTCTGATCTTGAGCCCCACAAGTCGTCGTCCGTAGGCTCCGGTAAGTTTCTCTCCCCTTGAGAATGGTCCCTGAGATGTTTGCTAACAAGAGCGCCAACAGGCTACTCGTCAACGCTGTGCCAGGAGCACATACAACCGCAATCGCATGACTATGCCTTGAACCGAAGGGCCTCCATCACGTCGCTGGAAAAGTCGCCGACGTCGGAAGCCGCCACGCTCAATACCGTGTCCGCCTCGTCCCCAGAGCTCAAAAACCCCAAGCCAATCAGCAATACCGCTGCAATTGAACCCCATACGGCCGAGCGCCCGGTCTCGCCAAACACGACGCAGGACTTCAAGGGCGCCATCAAATCGGTGCATGACAATCTCCAGACGCACCACCAGCACATGCGCGACAAGTTCATGCAGTGGATGCCGCCGTCGTCGTCGTCGTCCACGGAGGAGGGGGCCGCCGCCAGCAGCCCCACGGAGTCCGCGCGGTCTGACCCCGAACAGGGCCGTGCGCAGTGGTTCAACTATGAGAATTTCAAGGAAGCCATGTACGGCAAGCTGGTGCATCACAGGCAGACCCCGCCGTCTGCCGCGGCTGCCCATGCGCAGCAGCAATCAGAGCAGCCGGTGGCCAGCAGCAAACCCTGAGAAACGGGTGCTAGGCTGGTCCCGCGCCCCAAACTACCTTTTGCAAACCCTAAAAAAAAAGTAATAAAAATAATAAAAAACAATGATAACTTGTAACTAAAACTGCCCTCGTTTTGTAGATGTCTCTTCTTCTCCTGTTCCAATGCCTGTAGATCTGCGACCGCTGGAGGATTTGAAAAATCCCAAAGCGCCAATCGCCTCCATTGTGCTGTTGCAGGTGTGTGCGTTGTGCTGTTCTAGATCCCGGCGAAATAAAGTATCCTGCACTCACAAAGTCCCAACGGTTTTTTTATTTTTTTTTATTTTTTTATTTTTTTTATTTTTTTTTTATGCCTCAGCGTCGCTTATCGGTTCCGTTTCCAATTCCATTTCGAGGCCCAAAGCAGCACCTGAAATCCGCCAACCTCGCGGGACCATGCAGGCCCGTCCCGACCGCTCGCAAAGGAGACCCGCTGGACGACGGGACCCTGCGAGATCTGCTCCAGAAGCTTTGACAAAATATCAGTGTCAATATTTAGACAGCCATAAGCAAACAAATACAATCCAAGGCTTGTTCCCAAGTCAAGAAGCACTCGGCGTCGGCGTTTGGCAGCCTGCGCGCGGTGGTATCGTGGGCTTCATTCGCATGGAAGGGAGGAGAAGCGGCGCCACGATGTCAAGCCCGAAAAGCGTCCATTGCCCCATATTTTTTCAGTGGCGTTGGAGGGCATGTGATCGTCGAGGGTCGAGTTGACAGAGCTCCGCCGCCATCAGTGACTACACCTCCCACAGCCTTACCGCAGCAGCACTTGTGCGCCAGTCATGATAAACATACATTTTCATTTTTATTCATGTATACACGTATGATTTTTTCGTATCTGGGCATCTACATCGCTACCTGGTCTTGAACACGCCCTTGCTCTTCACAAACGTTCTCCACATTTTCAAATCCATGTCCTCCAGCGTGTGCGACTGCGCGCCGCTACTGCCGGTGCCAGACCCCGAGGCCGCGCCGCTGATCGCCTTATCGATCTGGCTACACGCACGCACTACATTGCGTTCCAGCTCACCCTGGTTCTCTACTTCCTGCTTCAGCGCATTATCCTTCAGCTGAGTCTGCAGGATCTGGCTGAACTTGTCAATCAGTTCTTCCATGTTGGTCTTGCCGCTGCTGTGCTTGTTGCCCAGGACCGTCACGTCGACCGTGACAATACGCGCAATAGTCACGCAAGACAAAATCCGAATATCATGTTCGTCGTCCAGCCCGCTAAGAACACGTGAAATAAACTCCTCGTCCTTGAAAAGATTGAACTGCCATTCGCGTGGAAGTGCCGTGGCCAGCGTAAACATGCTCTCGTAGGCAGCTTTGCGCAAATCCAAGCCATCGTCCACCTTGTGCTTGAACGGACCCATCTGCACGGTTCGGATCAAGCTCTCATTGATAACGGTCTCTTTGTAGAGCAGCGGCAGCAGACGAGACAAGTGCGGCAACAGCAAATGCGGCTTGTTGTGGATGGCGCTTGTCAGCGCTCCTAGCGCGACTTGGCGAATGCCCATGTTGGGATCCTCCATCAATGCCAAAAAGTCCACAATGATGGGTCTTAGCAGCCTATCGTACTCCTCCAAGCTCAATCCAAACGTGTACTTGACGCCGCTCACCACACTTCGGCGCACGCTAACCTCCCCAGACCCAAGCTTCTCCTTAAGGGCAGGAAGAAACCTCTCGGGATCTAGAATAGACAGGCGGCCAATACACTCCGCTACTAGCGCTTTCTCGCCTTCCTCGCTCATGTCATCCTTGAACGACAGACTGAATAAGGTGTCCCAGATTGCATTCACACTGGTCGCATCGGGAGACCCAACCTTTTGTAGAGATAGCACAACATCCCTTAGAGCAAGCAAGTAAAGATAGCCGTTCTTCCCTTTGGAACCAGAGAGATGAGCCAAGAGCTGATCCAAGTACTGATTCAAGTTACCACTAATGACATTACCAAGAGCCACAGCTGCTGCAATGCGCACCTTGTCACTGCTGTTATCCAGGTTCTTGTAAAGACCATCCAATGGAATCGACACTTTAGACCGCTTACCCACATTTCCCAGAACCTGTAAAGCCTTCTCAAGAGCCACTGGGTCTTCTTCGGTGTCAATAGCAGACACAAACCCATCCAGCTTGTCACTCAGGCCACCATTCACAATGCAAGTCGCAACCACTGCCGGGACTAACGCATTGCCCGTCAACAGTTGCGCAGCTACCTCATCATAAATAGCACCACCACCTGGTAAGCTTGTAATTTTGTTGAAAAATCCCAAAAGCTGCTTTTGGATCGATGTCGCAAAGTCCTGCGAGAGTAGATACAACGCGAATTTAGTAATGTCGCCAATAACTGGCGAGTTAGACTGTCTCAAGGCATCAATGGTATCAGCAAAGATACTGAATATGGTTCCAATGAGAGGAATTTCGCCCGCGGAAGGGGCATCCAACGCCTTTGCATGGACAAGCAGCTCACTGAGCACAGTACTGAGGCCTTCACTAGGTGTCCTGGAGGCGGTAATCTTGAGTAGAGCATGCAATACATTGAGAGCCTCTGATCTGAGAGACACGGAGCTCTGCTTCAAGAATAC
This sequence comes from Geotrichum fermentans, assembly GCA_030564905.1. Classification (NCBI taxonomy): domain Eukaryota; kingdom Fungi; phylum Ascomycota; class Dipodascomycetes; order Dipodascales; family Dipodascaceae; genus Geotrichum; species Geotrichum fermentans. The sequence continues at coordinate 71,583 of JAJMAG010000006.1, read as the reverse complement.
ACTAACAGCTTCAGAGGTCTTGTGCACCCACTCCGACGAAAGCGATTTGGCAACTTCAGACGCACTTTGGGAAATTGCCTTCAATGCATCAATACGCAAAAGCTCGTTGTCAAGCTGGTCATATATCGCATCCATGGACTCTTCAATCTGCGCCTGCGTAAGAGACGATGAAGATACTAGCCCTCCTAGGGCATGGATAGCCTGCTTGCGAGTTTCAATGTCAAACGCGTTCTGAGAGAATTTCGAAATAAGAGTGGCCATGAGATCGGCTCCTGAAAATTCACCAGTCTGTTTGTAGAGAGGGAATAAATGCTGGGCAGTATCAAGCCCTTCAAGAGTAGTTCTGTAGTATGAATCTGAAATGCCAGTGATGATGATCTTTGTTAAAGTAGCCAAGTGGGGCGCCATAACTGTGGCATCATGCGTTGTCAAGATGGCAGTCACTAGTTTTAGCAGGTCACTCAAGAAAGGTGTCGAGGGTGTACCAGCCAGTTCCGTCACAGTAGTTACAATCCTCTCCAGGTCTTTCTCAGGAGTTCCATTCGTAGCGTTGACGAGCACCGTCAATAGTTGGATATGAGCGTGCTTCAAATTTACAGATGCAGGCTTATTCAAATCAGCAACACTGTATCGCACAATAACTGGCAAAACTTCGGCAACCAGTTCACGAGGATCGGTATGGATAAACATGCTGGCATCGCTATTTTTACGCTTATGCGCATAGCTGACCTTGGTCGTGTAATAGTACTTGTCCTTGCCAGAGGCCTGAACAAGCTGTGCGATTGTATCCAGCAGTGCAATCTTGACAGTTTCTTCACGTTCTTTCGTGCTCCTTGCAATCAAAAGCTTCAAAGTTTCGTCGTAGATCAGAGGTAAACTTCCTGGGATATTCTTTGTAAGATTGGCCGTGAGAACAGCAGCGTGGCGTCGTAATTTCCAAGACAGATCTTCATCGTCGCTAAACGCATTTTCATCAATATCGTACTCATCATCGCCTGCAAAATCATCCTCATCCTCATTATCCTCTTCGGTTTTATCGTTCATGGAAATATCTCCGTCAGGATCAAAAATATCCACCTCTTCGTCGTCGAAAAAGTTGGGATCGTACGCGAGAAATGTCTTACAGACGGTAAGCAGGTCCTGCACATAATTTTCAAGAGTATTATTGTCGAAATCGGAGAAAACCTCCAGTGCTTGCAACGAAGCATCGCGAACTTCCGCGAGTTCTGCACTCTCATCTTCTTCCTCTCCAATTAAATCGATAGAGAGAGTATCTATTAGAACAGGCAGAAGATTTGGCAGGAAGCTTTTAAATCTGCCCATATCAGCCCTTGCGACAGTACTGCAAAGAAGAGATAAATTCTTGGTTTTCTGGTAATTATTCTTGCTGTTTGCAAACTCTGCTTGAATATACGAAATCAATGCCACGTATTGTTTACTTTCGAGATATCGCGAAATGACTCCGAGAGCGGTGATGCTGCGTTTCTGAACCAAGCCCTTTTCTTGCTGTAACACGCTCAGCAGAGTTTGTTCAGTGTTGAGAACCTCTTGGGCAGTGAAAGAGCTACCAAAACGTTGAATAAGGGCAATTAGGACATCCATGTTGTCGACAGAGCCCTGGACGGATCCCCGCAGCACAGGCAGCAACTCTTCAGTGATGACCCTTGCGTTGACGACCGAAGGCTGCGCGTGAGCAATAACCGTGCGCATGGCCGTAGCATAGATGGAATAGTCGACCTCTTGCCCATTTACAGGCTTTCCCGGGTTGCTGAGTTGCGTAATGACGTTCTTGATCTGTAATTCGTCGAGAGAGGCCATGAGAGGTTGAAGGCTGTTATATTAGTTTCGTCAGACCGCAATATAAAGAAAATACCTACCACTTGACAGCCTGGTTCTGCACCTCTGAGATATTGTCATTGAGCCTGGCAATGATTCCGTACGCAACAGCAGTAGTGAGAGGGGGATTTGTGGCGAACTGGTGTTGATTTTCAGGGTCAGACAGCAAGGCGTTAAGATCATTGAAAGACATGAACCGGATATCTTGGTCAATGTCATTGATCTTGTCCAGCAGATCTTGGACCTTGTAACTGATACTTGACGACGCAGTCATTGTAAATGTGGTCGTATAACGAAAGGGAAGACAATGAATCAAATTGGCAAATTGAAGAAAGTTGGTGGTCCTTGGGCCTTGAAAAGTATTTATGTTGGCTGTGGAAATTATACAAGGATATCAGACAAAATAGTTAGTCACGAGGATATTTCACCTCCAGTTGCCAAAACTGCGATGCCAAACGATTTTACAAAAACACCAAAGGGCTTCAACTGCCATGTATATAGCGATGGATTCATTAGAGGGAGATACAGGCAGATTGCTTGTTCCACGTCACCTAAAACTTTACGAGTGTCATAGGCGTAATACATATTCATATCACATATTTCGTATCATTCATAACTATATGCTATTCATACATAATTTCATACAAGCCATGCTAGCCCATGTTCTTAGACTCTTCTGCCAAACACTCTGAAACGCTTGACGCCTCCATCGGGAATAATGGTCAGTTTGGCATGTGTAAACACTTGGTCTTTAGTTGCTTTCAAAACATCAAAGTTCAAAACAGCCTCGCCCTCTGCCTCCTTGACGCCGGCTTCTCCAGCGCGGGTGTACTCATGAAGTGTGTGTCGGACGGTCTTGGACTGTGGCACAATTTCAGTCCACTCCTTGGAGTCTGACGTGACCTCCCCGCTGACATCGGCAGCGTTCAGACCATGGACTGTGATGGATTGAGGGAAGTTGCCCATGAAATGAGCAGTGTCAACCACAACGCGATCCACAACGCCAGGGGCCCCCAAGCGGACAATGACCCAATCAACATGGCCTGCCTCGCGAGAGCGCTTAGTCTCCCAGCCATCGCCCATATCATGACCACGACCAGGAATGAGCAAGTTGTCAGCGCTGCCAAAGTGCTGGTCGCTGAAAGCAACAGCAACACCACCACTGCTGACATGTGCCAGATCAACCTCGACGCTCTTGTCGGCAGGGAACACGGGAGTGGGCTCACCGTACAGTCTGAAACGGGCAATTCCTCCGTCAGGGAACATGTTGAGTCTAGCATGGGTATATGGCTTCTCGGTGAGTGCCTCACGCTTGAAGAAGTGACGCTGGCTGGGGCCGCACTCAGTCTTTGCAATCACTTCTTCCCACTTGGCGGATGCAACGTCTTCGCCTTCAGCAACAAAGGCACCTTCTACACTAATTGCAGGGGCATGGTTACCGTTGAAAAAGGCAGTATCGATTTCGACACCCAGGATCTTTGCACTGGCAACGCCAAGCTGGAAAATGACCCAATCGGCCGGCTCAGGGTTGTGTCTTCTGGTCTCCCAGCCGTCGTACCAGGCTCCAGCAGGAGTGAACTTGCCGGGCTGGCGGATCGGAGGAGCGGCTACAATGAGGTTGGCGGCTTCTGCAAACCATTCATCAGAGAACGAGAGAACCTTGCCTCCAAGTTTGGCGCCAATCACGTCAGTGTACTTTGAGGTTACCTGGGCGGCGAAATCTTCGAGAGAGAGAACTGTGATGGCGGACATTGCTATGCTGTGGAGAGATCGATGAAGAAGTAATTGTGAGAGATGCCTCGAGACAAGGAAGTTGTGGAGTATTTAAAGGGCCAGGCGGCCGCGGGGCTGAAATTTCAGTTTCGTGGGCAAGCAAAGCATTTCACATGAACTCTGCGGGCTGGATCTCGGGCAACCCCGATGAGTACTCGATAGCGACTTTTGGACCCCAAACGACGCCAGACGAAGAGCCAAACCGCACCCGAGTTTGCGGTATATCATGGCACGCGCGGAGATATGGGAACCGGAGAAAAGCGTGCGCTAAGCGCGATAAGTAGAACATGCAGCCTGTGGTGGTGCAAGTCGCAAGGCACAAGGTGCAAGGCGTAAACATTTGAACGCAAGCTGCGACGGTTACTAGTAGCAACATTTGAACGCCCAAAGTTCCGTGTTCACACGTCGGGTCACTATGAAGAAAGAGTAGCAAGGTTCTATCCGGGTGTAAACGTCTACATGTACATGTATATACCTTTGCTGTTGAATTTGCTGTTCTCCCTAGTGCTCGGGATATAGAAGGCACCAAATACGTGGGAGGTAAACAAGCTCTTCCATGGCCATTCACATCCCCAAACACGCAATGATGACTAGTCTTCGCAAATCTTTCTTCATACCGTTTCTCTCGTCGACAACGCTCCGTGTGTCATACAATACAGCTATACTTGCAGCCAGCCGTCGGGTGCCGGAACCCGAGCTGACCTCTGAAGAGCTCTTGTCGTTCGTGCCTTTCAAGAACTGGCTTACGACCCTAGAGGCCAACGTGAAAAAGGCGCAATCCAAGGGCGAGAACTACATACTTAAAGAATTGGAAATCCAAAGCATTGACTTCTTTGGGGAGCGCATTGGGTTCCTCAAGCTCAAGCCTGCGCTCGTTCACCCAAATGGAAAGGATCTACCAGGGATCACGGTGCTGAGAGGAAGCAGCGTAGGGATGCTTGTGATTTTACAAGAGAGCGATACTATTGAAAAGACAAAATACGTGGCCTTGGTCCAGCAGCCAAGAGTACCAGCGGCCAGCACTGATTTCCTCGAAATACCCGCCGGTATGATAGATGAGTCTGTGTCCTCTTCTGGAGACCAATCATCGCAGGGACAATTTACTGGGGCAGCTGCTCGCGAGTTGGAAGAAGAAATCGGCATTACAATCCCTGCGTCTTCTCTCATTGACCTGGCGCCGTTCAGTCAGCCCCTGTACATGTCGCCAGGGTTGCTCGATGAAACCATGAAACTTTATCTTCACGAAACCAAGTTGCCCCAGGCAGAGATCAAAGCAATGCAAGGAAAGCTTCGCGAACGAATCGAAGGAAGCGAGAATGAAGTTATCAACTTGAGGGTTGTCAAACTGAAGGATATGTGGACTATGAAAGACATGAGAGATATCAAGAGTCTACTAGCATTGACTCTGTATGACAAAGGATTATGGCGAGAGCAATCCGACTCAAGCTCGTCCTAGTATGGCATCTCAGCTAAATTTCCTGGAAAAGCCAAACAAAATGCTTAAAAGTGACTACTGGTCCCTAGCACTGACTTTGATATGTACTTTTTCCAGAAAAAATACCAAGCTTCACGAATTGATTACTTGTTTCCTTTCGTCATGCGTGATTATATTCTTCTTCCCTTGAATACCTGTTTATTTAAAATAAAATCCATCATTTCTTCACTCCAGCTTTGCTCATTTTCCCCACGCACTATAACCCAGCAGCTCGTCTGTATCGCTGTGGATTCCTGCTATATGCTCTTTATTACTCACTGGTTCATTGTCTGAGCTTGAACTCAACACTGTCGCAGTTCCAGTGGCTGTTGTATGTGCGCTCATTAAATGGTGTGGACTTAGTCTACTCACACTCACATTATGGGCATGTTTGCCTTTACTTTTAGGACTTGAAGGTAAAGAAGTTCCTAAATTGTGTGATTCCAAAGACGTAGGTGAGTCAGGGTCGTAAGAAGTATGGTTGAGGGGAGTGCTAGCAGAAACCTGATTTGCAAATCCACTTGAAAAAGAGCTCGATAATGAATTGAACTGAGGCGTGCTCACATTTTGCACGAAAACCTCTGTTGCTGTGGTTCGCGATGAAGGCTCCTCCGCATTCTCTGTATTCCCACCAAGTATGTTGACTTTGCTCACCGTTTCCCTCTCATCCTCGCTCTCATATGATACAGTATCATTCGCTGGCTTACTCTCGAAATGAGGTAAGATACTTTTGCTAGGTAGAATGCTAAATAGGCTCTTTGACTTGCTCACTTCTTTGGGTTGGGCTTCGGCCAAGGTCGCTCTAGCTAGATTCAAACTGGGTTTTGGTTTGAGACTCTTTATGGTTGTCTCGTTAGTTGCTGTTGTCGCCGCTGTATTGATGTTCAAAAACCCTTGGATAGTCTTTACAAGCCGATTCCCCTTCAATGTAGGTACTGCTACCTCTTCTTCCTCATCTTCTTCACCAATTTCGGCAAACGGGTCAGGACATGCCGCAATCAAGTCATCAAGACCTCCACCGCTCCATCCTTTTCGTGCAATGCCCTCGTAAATTTCCACCTCTGCTCGAACTACCGTCGCTGCGTACCCCAGAATTCGGGTCGACGTACCTTGCGCTGCTTCATACGCTTTGCAAAAGTGTGCGTACTTTAATCTATCAATATCGTCAATCTGACCTGTTAACTCTAACAGGCTACTTCTATAAGCCGCAAGGTTTCGCACTCTCATTCTTGCTAATCTCGTGTTCTCCCTTTCTTGTATTCTTAATTGGCGCGTCTGAACTCGCATCTCCTGCTTAAAGACGTCTTCATTCTCGGCCATAGTTGCCTTAAACATCTCCACTTCCTTTCGAACTGGTGTTTCAAACCCTCTTGTTATGCTCTTGCTCAAGATCTGCTGGTGGTTGCTGACCAGGTAATGCAAGCCTCCCGCCGCAAGCAGGGACTCCGCGCTAGTTCCAGCACCTTTGCACCTCGCACATTCTTCCAACGCTTTTCCAAAGCTCGCAGCTGCAATGCTAACCAACTGCAAGGACTCCCTATACTTTTGAGCGGCGTCCAGTAGTCCGTTATACGCTGTCAGCGTTTCGGCTACCTCGCGAGAAGTTATAAGCGCCGGTAAATCAGGGTGGTTTGCGGAAACACCAGCTGCGTATTGACCGGAAGCAATGGTACTTGTCATAGTTGCCAAAGATGTGAGGGATGCCTTGCGAGGAATAGTGGAGTGCGGTGTCGCAAATGTGCTATCTGAGCTCTGGATTGGGCTGGTCAAAGAGTGGCTGGCATAGGATTCATAACGAGAATGCGGCGTAGGAATAGAATCAGTAGAAGACGTAGGTTTCGTCCCCGTGTCTTTATTAATGATGGAAAAAAACTCGGAGAGGTGCTGCGTGGACATGTTGTGATGCTCCTTGATATACTTTCATGTGTTTCCTTCAAGGCGGGTTATCTAGTGCTCACTGTAAGTCAATGGACATACGAACGGAGGCAGTAAGGAAGAGACTTCAGTAGAAACAGACAAAACAATCCAAACGTTCTGTTCAGCGTTGGTTTGAAGCTCGTGATAGCCAAACAGAAGAATTGACAGTGCTGGGTATGCAAAAAGGGATGAGTAGTATACTTTTTTGGGAGTTAAAAATGATCCTGGGAATTGAAAATGATCCTGGGAATTAAACAACGCTTTAACATACCCATATCAGATAGCCCAATGGCTACATATCATATTGATCTCCATGCATAAACAAAATAGCTCAGAAAAAAATGGGGAAAATTTACAATAACATAGAATGATCCACATCCGAAGCACTGATAGCTTGGTTGTCAGCTTGAAAAAATCAAGAACTCCTATCTTATAAATGTTAATACAAAATCCATAATCCTGAGACACTGTCTCAATTGTCCAAGTTGCATTCAAGCGAAATTTGTGTTTCTCAGGAGTTGTTGAGATTCTAAAGAGAAAGGGTATATAGGTCAATGCAGGTGTCAGTGGCAGCAGATATATAGATAGCAGATATTATTATTTTTTGCCCGGTCAAGGGAACGGATTCAAGTTCATCGCAAACATTTATTCGAGTCAAGGAAAAGCATTCATATTACTATCAGTATTTTTGAGCTCATTAGGATTTTATCCCTGAACTGAGTACATGCGGACCCTACCAGCGAGAATGAGGAATGATTTCAATAGTTCCAGATATTCTAGATCATTGTGCAAGACGTGTACTTATGAAATTTGCAACCCTGAAACAGTGTTCCCGTTCCGACAGAAGTTTCTGAATGCATCTTCTCATGCGCTAACTGATCAAGCGAACCCAACATTACTACCAGTCTCTCGTTCTGCTGAAGTACACATTGCTTTGACGAGATTTCATTGTATTGAATGGATTCAGCGACTTGGAAGTTTGTTTAATTTTCGTTTTTTCTCGTGCACGAATGTATCCTCAGTATCTGATAAATCACCTTTGTCTGTTAATCTCACATCCTCCGCAATCTGTAGCACGTTGGTGTCATCTGCAGGATCGATCATGAAGCTCTCCTCTTCCTTAAATCCAACGGTGTCTCCGATAGTGCTATAGACGACAAAAGACCGGCCATCGCATGCGTAAATGTCATAACCTGGCTTGGATTGGGCGAGAGTGGCCCAGTTAGCTGTAAATCTTCCGGTGGAAGCTAGGTCGGTGAACTGCAATATTTGGGGATGCTGCTGGTCAAGTGAATCCCAAATTCCGACAAAGTTGCACATGCTGAGAGTAATTAATAGTTGGGCGCTTGATTTTGGCCCACTGCGGAACGAAAGGTTCTTGATAAGAGATGTATGTGAAACAACTGCAATGAGGTCGCAGAAGGAAGGGCTTGTAGCGTCCACATACCAGATCCATACAGTTGTGGGCATACTAGAAACAGTTGTTGCAATATACCCACCCGATGGTGATACACACAAGTGGGAAAGTCCCTTGGTGTGAGTCGTTAGTGGTGAGTAAGGAAGCGATGCAAGAGAATAAATAAGTGCACCTGAAGGACTGGATACATCTTCGCTCCAAACAGGTAAATCACGATGCACAAATCCCTTAAAGTGCTTAAGAGTCGCTAATGGCTTGAATGTCAATGTGCTAAGAATCGAAACCGTTTCACTTTGATCAGCAACGAGTAACACCTCTTTATTGTCAACCGTCAGCCATTCTATAGTCATGGCGGGAATGATGTTTACACCAAGAGGAGTTTTCAAGTAATGGGGTCCGTAGTATGAATGGATCACTCTTTCACAGTCTTCAAACTCGGTCGTGAGCAAGTGTACCGCATATCCACACACAGGGGTATCTAGAATAGCAATAAAACGTCCGCTTGGCGAATACTTAATACTTTTGGCATCAAGTGTGACCCCTGATAGCACTATGCTATCAAAAGGTACCCCTTGCAGCTTCTTTCCTCGTTTGCGCAGAGTGTAGGTGTTTATAATGTCAGTCGTATATGGCCGGCACAGTACACTAAAGAACGTTTCTTGACCTTTCGTTATCACGCCTGCAACTTTTGAAAATTTTGGGCCCTGCACTTCAACTTCAACGCCATCCGCACTCCACACCTGCGCACCCATGACTCCATCTTTTCCAAACACCATAATCCTTGCAACCGTTTCTGGCTCTTCGTCATTAGTCGTTGGTATAGTGCCTGTCAACCACACCGCGTTTGAAATTCGCCCACCCACCAAAATAGTCCCATCTTGCTCACCCTCTTCTTTACCTGGACCTGCCCATTTCCCTATGATATAGACTCTTACCTCGTCCTCGCTACCTATTAGTAACCTTTCTTCGTCCTCTGTTTCGACAGGATCCCACTTGAGTATATGTGCAGCGCGTGCAAACTTATCCCCAAGTTCCGAAATTCGTTTAACTGCCATCGCACGAGTAGAGCGCACACACAACCGCGTGCCAATAATATACGCGATATAAGTTCCGGAGGGGGAGCAGACGGGTGCTGGTTTGCCAGTTCGTGAGAATGGAGAAGACATCCCTGGATCAGGGTTGCCTGAGGAAAAAAGAGCGAGATCGGTCATTGTATCAAAAAGCTGAAAGCAACAATGTTAATCTGTTGGTTATTATCAAGTTGATCATTGAGCGATGTTCCTGGCAAGCAACATTGTGCGCTGTTGTGGGTTCAAGGTGTCGATTTTACGTGGAAACGCGAAAACGCGATCTCCATATGTTTGTTGATCCCAAAGCAAATGCCCTAGCCCTGGTGAATTCATAAAATACCATTTGCTGAAAGTTTCAACGCAGTTAGCTTGGAGGCCACGGCGTAGTCCAATCTTGAAATACTGAAAATACTCAAACTGAGGTCAATAATGAAATAAGTAAGGCTTAGATATTCCATATTCTGATAATTCTGTAGATAGCTTGCAGGAGCAGCTTAAGGATGTCACTATTTCCAATTCCAAGGTTGTCAGATCTCTGAACGAAATCCACGTCAAGGCATTCTACAGGACACGTTCCGTCTCGCGTGGCCACTTCTTTCAGTACTAAGCTGTCCGGCATCTTCATGTTTAAAGCTAATATACAGTAGGATAACGTCAAAAGTTTGTCTACTGGAACTCTTACAAAAGACAGTATTGTTTCTGAAATCACTTTAATGGCATTATGTAGTTTTAATGTTGTGTGGCTAGACGCATGTTATAACCTAAATTCTCCATTTGAGCTTGGAAGGAAGATGCGTCACCTAGAGCCAGACTGGCATTAAGTGCACAAATGTTCTTTCAGGTTTCTCATGTTAATGGCCTACCTCCTGCTAGCAGTTATATCTTGTAAGTGCAGAAAAAATGGTTAAATACAAATATAAACTACAGAGCTTGAAATGGGCTTTTCTTTATTATTTTATATAGTTCGTTTATACGTTGATACTATTAACTGGGGTAATTATGTGTGTAATTTATATTTCTTCAGTATAAAATCAAACATCCAAATCGATATCATCTTCTAATATAAGAGTTAGTAAGGTATCATTGCTATATATGTTTCATACTGTTTAATTCAGCTCTTAACGATTTGTTTTCGTTTTTGAGAATTGCAAGCTCGACCTTTTTTTTAGAAATCATATGGCTGGATACCAGTTCCTGTAATGTTAGATTGTTAGTTTTAGAACCAGATAGTACCTACTGCAAGCTCTTGATTTTCTTGGCGAAGTGCTATAATTCTCGTAAGAATCCGGTGTGCGAGATCTTCGGCGTTAATACCAGGAATGTTGATAACTGGGATATTACCGGCTTTGCTGGCAGCCGACATGGAGAGGACCGCCTGCTCCAATTGATTCTTCAATTCCAGAATTTTTTCATTGCGGCTATTGATTGCACTGGCTTTCTCATCAAATTTTGCCTTAATGGCTGGATCGATACTCAGTCTCTGCTTTTTGGCATTTTGGAGGTCTTGGATTTGCGAACTCAGCATCTTTATCTGCAATTTCAAATGAGCAACTTCTTCTTCACGACGCTGCACTTCCAAATTAACGCTTTCGTTGGTTGAAGTATCTTCCCTGGCAGGACTACCCAAAACAGCGCTGTTAATAGAGTTGAAGAGAGAATCGGACCGACTAGTTTGTGTGTTTCCAGTGTTGGGGCGACTGTGACTTTGATAGTAATGCTGTTGACCAGTCGTGGGACGCTGATAACTCTCTGGCCATTGAGTACTACTATTGTCTTGGAACAAGCGGATTTGATGTTGGAATGACTGAACGGGTGACGGCTGTCGAAGTTGATGCTGATGCTGACCTAAAGATTGTTGCTGGGTGTTGGGGTACTGTTGGTTCGTTCGTTCATAGTGAGATCCAGAGGATGTGGTATTATACGAGTGCTTTCCAACAGCATAGTCAATATTGGGATCAACATAACTGAACTGACCTATACGAGAAGGAGCTTTTGAAAACCCACTTGAGTGAATTGAATGCGAAGAATTGCGAGATACAGATGGGTTCATTTGGCTAATGTCAGTGAAGGTGAAGCAAAGATATTCCAGAGGGATATGGGCCTTAAATATATCTACATCTTAATCATTACATTTGACATGTTGCGTATTGAAATGGGGTGTGGTTTTGACACATGCATGTATATCCTTGCCATTTAGAAAGAAAAAAAGTTGGAGTATCTACAGGGATGATCAAGTAAATTCATCTATTGCAAGTACTTGGTATACATATATCGCCTCACTATTGGTGTGCGATTAAACTCTTTCAAAGAGATAGATGTAGGCATATTTCTTCATTTCCGCAATCTCACCACCACGAACGACCTTTTCATCATTGAACAAAGTCCACTCCTCTTCTCCGCCAGAAGTAACTTTCTTCTTGATGAAAGCAACGTAGTGACCAGTATGGATGCTGCGTCCCTTGTGGCAAACAATGGCCTTGAGCTTGTAATTAGCAGGAAGTTCCGAGCTGCCACGCTTACGTTCAGGCTCAGGATCCGTAGACGCTGTGGTTTCTTCACTTTCGCCAGGATCCGCTGGGTTATTGAACAGCCATTCAACGGCAGCTTCCGGGTTGCCTCCACACTCTCGCAGAGCTTTTCTTGCCTGGGGTGCGCTGAAACCCATATCCTGTAACATGGCAATTTGGTCCGCAGAAGGGCCTGTGACTTTCTTTGATGAAGGCGCCACAAATGGTTCATCGATGTCAGGGTCTTCCATGTGAGCAAACAGCCAGTTCATGGCAACTTCAGCGTCTGGGGAGTTACCTGTGTTGTACAATGCCTTCTCACAGCGAACCATAGGAAAGCCCATTCCTAGTAGAGCATCGAGCGCTGATTCATTAGGCACGAAGCTGTCTGAATCTTCATCATTGTCTTCATCGTCAGAGACAACATCCTCGGTTCCAGCAGAAGGCCGCACATTGAGATATTTGTCAAGTGAAAAGACCTCGTCAGTGACATCCACAGGGATATCCAGCTTGGTTGGTACCCAGTTAATGATCTTGAAGCGTCTTGCATTGACAGCAAGCACGTCAGGGAAAGATTTGAAGCCAACGGTTTTCACGGCCCCTTGAGATTGGCCACATGATTTGCATTTGAACTCGACGTCTTCTTGAGATGTAAAGTTATCAAAGCATTCTGTAAGTTGAATTGTTTGATAGGTGGTCTCACTCTTGCCATCTACTTCTACCTCCATTTCAGGCCTGGCAGGCACGGGGAGAGACAGATTTTCTTGGTTCTCGGTTCTATATCGGACCTTGTGACAGTTATTACACTCTAGACGCTGGTCCGTCTGGAACTCAAATATGTTAGTAGGGTCTGGTAGATGTTTGGCTTTAGCATTTTCAGAGATCTTGGTCAACAAATGAACAAGGAACTCAAATGCGTCCTGTTGACGCATGGTAGAAAATTCTTCATGACCTCGTCCGATAAGGCTTTTGAACGTAGCTGGGGCAATGCCTCTTTGATAAGCGCTATCCGGAGCCTTTGTAGAATATCTTCCTGACAATAAACCATCCGCGAGCTTTCTCAGCTGTACTTGTAGATCATCGGATGGATTATCTACCAGGTGAAAGTTTTTTCCCTCTGGGTCATAGTACGTGTTTTGGAAAGCAGGCAGCGAAAACAGACATTGAATGACGGAAGAGAGGTAACACGAGTTTCCAAGATTCTTTAAACCAGTCAAAGCCGGACCAAAAACAGGCTCCAAATCCTTACCATCATCAGTTGTCATGCTGAAATCCCACTTGATGTTTTGTTCAAGCTGCAACTCAGTCAAACTCTTCTCAGTCTTCTCCTGCTCAGCGATATTGATACCCCAATGAGCCAGGTGCTCCTTCAAAGATGGGTCTTTAATTTCGTCAGAGCATGTGTAGCAAAACACATCCGCTGAGCCCTCAGGAGTGATCGAACCAAGCTTTACTGACACACCATGTCCTGACGCATCATAGTGAGCCAAACCGTGCGAGTTGCCACCAACGCCACCAAACTGGGCGCGCCCACAGCCTAGGTTTCCACATACCAAACACAGCCAAAGATTCTCATTCAATTCACATTGAGAACAATGGGCCAAAGCCTGAGGCTCCAAGTTGGGATTATTAAGCTGTTCGAGATTGAGGACATGCGTGCAAGGCTTGATATCCTGTTCCCATTCCGTGATTTCTTCTTTCTTTGTTGCTGAAAGGGCTGAGAGAACGCCGGTGACGACAGCTTGGAGGTTTCCGACTGACAGATCAACTGGTTGGCTGTCGTAAGCTACATCTTTGACAAAGGTTGAAGTATCATAGTGATCTTCTTCGCGGTCATCGCGTACCACTAATCGAGCAATCTTAGCGGGTGATTCTTCTCTCTAATACGTTAGAGGTTGTTGCTAAGCTTTGAAAGCACTTACCTCCTTCTTGGCCTTGGGAAAACGCTTTACGTTCAAATAAATTGCGTGTGTAGTGGATTCATAATGAAGTTTCGTGTAATTGTGAGCTGGGTCCGGCGAGAAAGCAGAGAAACAGGACAAGCAAACATCCAATCCGTAAGGAGAATCCTAGCTTGTCAGCAATGATAATGTACATGAATCAAGAACACATACTGGCGTATCAAAGCAATACGAGCAGTCGTCCTTGAAGACGAGTTGCGTAGGCTTTGGTGGCGTTAATTTGAAGCTTCGAACGTGCTCCTCAATAGACATTTCGAGCGATATCACTAATTATTCAAGAGAGAAAGAAAAAAAAAGATTATCAAGTGGCAATGAAGATTGTAAAAGTTGGTAGTGGGGGAAAATGCTTGTCAAAATGTCACAAAATATATTACTGAAAAATAAAAAATAAACAAGCTAAGCATGGAAAATTATGGAATCCAAGTCAACAGCTTAGTTTCAGGGTCCTGGCGGGTCTTCCTCGCCAGAATCTCATCTACTTTATGAATTACGCCTTTCTTGTTCCGTGTCTGTGCTTTGAAGTGAGCATATGCGTCTTCTCTTGAGACTTTGGACGGCCCAGTGATCAGCTTTTCGACATCAGCCTCGCTGGGTAACCCAAACCTATGGGGGCTCTCGAGGAACGAAGGGTCGGACGCAAACGGAAGATCTGGTGAAGGAGAATTGGGGACAGGAGTAACCATTTTCAAAGCTTGACTGGGCGTTACTTGTTCTACAGTTGGTGGCGAGTACCGTGGCTTACGCCTTTCGACTAGCTTCGCGTATACACCTTCAGGGAAGTCGTGATGAAGCATGAAACGCTCAGCAAGCCTGTACTCCATACTCAAAACTTCAATAAAAGTCAAAGTTTTGCCTTTATGGAGTGCTAGGAGAGTTGCTTTGATGGAAGTAGGAGAACGGTCAAGAAGAGCATCCCGTGTCTTGAGAGCAAATGTAGACCCGTCACGGTGCAGTTCAAGGAGAATTTCCTCAACTGTGTTCTTGCTAAAGGCGCGATCAATGGTGACACGAGTTTCACCCGTAAGTACGGATTTGAAATCCTCCGGAGCATCAAGAGCAAATCTATTGATAATATCATCGACCCGCTGGAATGAATCTTGCGAAAGATCTGCCTCTGACAGTGCTTTCTCCAACTTTGGTAGATCACTAGACGACACGTAATGAGTAGCAATACCCGCATATACCACTTCATATCCTTTCAACTGAGCTGAAGAGAGACCAAGGTAAGTTCCAACCTGGCCATCAAGTCGAGGCAGGAAGAATGTGCCAGCTACATCAGGAAAGAAACCAATATCACACTCTGGCATTGCAAAGACTGTCTTCTCAGTAGCAACTCTGAAAGATCCATGCACACTTATGCCCACGCCACCTCCCATTGTAATCCCGTCCATGAGAGCGATGTAGGGCTTTGGAAAAGAAGCTACGGCGTTATTCAGCCCATATTCGTTGACGAACCATGCCATTCCCGCTATAACAGCGGGTTCCAAATCTTCACGAAGAGACGCAGTTATGGCAGCAACATCACCGCCTGCGCAGAATGCTTTTCCTTTTCCTTTCACAATGACGGCCTGGCAATTGTCTTCTGGCTTGGCCCACTGTCTGAGGTTTTTCATTATCTTCGTAACCATGCTTTGGTTTATGGCATTGAGCTTTGCGGGGCGATTGAGGTCCATAGTTCGGACACTTCCACTTGAGCTAAATAGGACATCGTTTTCATCGTAAATCCCTTGTGATGTCTGGGGATTTTGTTAGCTTGGGCTTGATAAAATGGAAGGCTGCTATGAACTCACATTGGCCGGCAGCAATGGCAGCATGCCTGGCTTGATTCTCGCGCGTAGTGCCATAATTTATATTCTATTCTAGGTCTCCTCTATTGACGAGCCGATTTCTTCAAAAAAGTAGATTTCTTGGAGGTTTTGCAAACCAGAGATACAGTATATAAAGGCTAGCTTCAAACATAGGAAACTCAAAGTGTGGGGGAATATTAGCAATCACCCGAACCCCGCAGGACAAGTAAGAACCGAGGATCTCCTAGGAAGCCATGAAGGCCCTCTGAAGTTCGTTTGACATAGATATCACGTAGCGGAAGAGATGTATGAGACGATTGTGGTCAGTGATAGCTGGTAAAGACCAAAACTCGCTTCTGTCGTTTCGAACTAGAATACATACACTATTCCACTTTTTCTCGGTGTAAGCCTCGCATCCAGGTAATGGGCATATTATTGGACGTCGTTCACGTCGGGTACACAGTCACGAAACCGGAATTCAGTATTACCATGTCACTGCCTCCGAGTCCATCATCATGTCATTAACATGCCGACTACAAGAAATATTATCTCGAGTACTCGAAACCAGCATTGCACCAGTGGGAACGGCACTCGACATGAAAAGTTGTCAAGGCTATTCATTTCTTGAATTATTCACACACTTCAAGCCAACGGCATGATATTCAAATGTTAGGAATACACAGTGCACTTATGAACCCAGTCTTACATTCGTGTGGCCGTTGAAGCATAAAGTTAAAACGAACTGGCATGATCAAATTTCATTTTCTATGTATTGGAGGTTCATATTTGTATTCACCAGTGACACTCGAATTGGCCGAAGCTTATATTGAAGGTCGAGAACAAGTGCCAAAAAAAATAACGGCCCCTGTCTATGCACGTCTTCCAAGTCAATAAATATGGCCACTTTCATTTCATACCAATGCCGGAATTGCGACAGTCTCTGGGCCTATATATTCTCCTTGATATGTCATCGATCTTTCGAAACATCGAGCTGAACATTTTCATCAAAATCAAGTAATGACTGAAATCAAGACACAGACAAAGACATCGTCCACTCCAGAGGACGATTTCTACTGGACTTACCAAGAGGAGCCGCACCGTTCACGTCGCCATGCAATTATCAAGGCACACCCTGAGGTCACAAAACTATGTGGTCCAGAGCCGCTCACCAAGTGGGTGGTTGGTGGGGTTGGACTGCTCCAATTCACATGTGCCTTTCTTCTCAGGAACGAACCTTTCATGAGCTGGAAGCTCTGGCTGTGTGCGTACGTGATCGGTGCTACATGCTGCCATAACATTTTCCTAGCCGTTCATGAAATGTCACACAACTTGGTGTTCAAAAAACCTATCTGGAATAAGGTCTTCGGAGTGTTTGCAAACTTGCCTATCGGCGTTCCTTACAGCGCAGGATTTGGCCCTTATCACCTCCTCCACCACAAGTTCCTTGGCGATGCTCAATACGATACCGATTTACCGACAAAGCTAGAGGCTGTTGTGTTCAGTACCTTTGCCGGTAAGCTTTTCTTTACTACCTTCCAGATCTTCTTTTACGCTCTGCGACCTATGATGGTTGTGAAGATGGCATTTACCAACATTCACTTCCTGAACATTGTTGTGCAGGTTGTTGCAGACTATCTCTTAGTTAGTACCTTTGGCTGGAGGCCTCTGCAGTACCTCTTACTCTCCGCTTTCCTTGCTGGTTCATGGCATCCCATTGCGGGCCACTTCATTGCCGAGCACTACATAATGGAAACGAAGCAACAAAATATCCCGGATCGCTTGAGCACGCCCACGAACGACTTTGCTCCTCCCGAAACGTACAGTTACTATGGTCCTCTCAACATCTTGGTTTACAATGCAGGATACCATAACGAGCACCATGACTTCCCTTACATCCCGTGGACTAGGCTGCCAGAACTCAATAGAATTGCTAGTGATTTCTACGAACCGCTGCCAAGTCACTATTCCTGGTCAAAAGTCTTGGTTGATTTTGTTAGAGATCCAAGAGTGAATTTGTGGAGTAGAGTGAAGCGCCACAAGGAGGAAATCGACACAGATGACTATGAAGACCCCTCCAAGGGAGTCCTTCCCGAAAAGTCTTCCATCAAGACAAAGTAGTTCCATGTAAAACACAAATCAATCAATCCACTCGTTTCATTATCATTTCCTGTATTCCGTAGAGTTTACTTGCTACCGTAAATGTACTCCCCTCGCTCCACCAGTTCCTCCATTTTCCTTTGTCGCTCTGCCTTTTGCTCCATTGCGATCCGGCGTTCATACCGCAGTAAATTGTTGTCAATGATCCAGCACGACGGCGTTATCACGAATGCGACCTGAATGAATGTCCTGAACTGAATCGTGAGCATTTTGTACCTCGGCGAATATCGCATGCACGCTAGATGAAATAGTCCGCCCGACACTAGTCCTATAGCTGCACCACGGACAGCTCCATTTACAATCTACAAGCGCTGTTAGCCTTCACTGCATGGCGTGTTGCTGTTATGCTTGTGGGTGTGACTGGACCCATACCTCTTTGATTGCGCCTTCAAGTTTGGTGGGTTCATGATGCGCAGGTCTCATTGTTGAGTTTGTTGTCTAGGCCAAGTTTATTGCGAGTCGGCACTTGCCCATAAAAGTCTGTGATGATGGATATGTTCAATATTTAAATAGATTTCAGCTCGGTCCCTGACCACTCAGGAACGTCGTTCGACTATTGCAATTGGAAATTGCTCGAGGACTGAACCCCCGAAATCAACGTTCCGATTCACCAAACCCCGGTAACATATGGTGTAAGTGACAAGTTACAAGTCTCAGCTGAGCATTTACACACAATAGAGTGTAGCATTTTGGCTCGCATAAACGAAACGAACAATTGAAGCTCACGAGTCAGACAACTTTTCAAATAAACCGTTCATACAGATTTCTACTGGTCAATCTAAGTATGGGGGAAACATAATTCAGTTAAATTAAAAAAAGGGTCTAGTAGGTTTTCATGACTCTAGTTAGCGACTATATCTAGAAGTAAGCACAAGCTTATAACACAGGCCTGGGATTCTTGGGCTGTTTTCTTGGATGCCCGCCTTTCGTTTTCGGCGGCGCATAAGGCTTCGGCCCTGTGCTCTGCTTTCCGGCAAACTTTTTCCGGGTCTGGATTTGCCTTGCCTTTTTAATCTCCTTCAGGACCTCCATCTTCTCCTTGCGAGCTGCTCTGGCTTTTTTGCCGGGCCGCTTTTTGTTCCTGGTCCGCTGATGTTCCTGTCGCGCCCGCATTTGGAGCTCTGTGTAGTTGATGATGGGGCGGCCCTGGCGGTTGCTAGGCCCGTAGAATTTGGGTGTTGGGGTCTGGGCGCTATCGAGAATAGATGCGCCCGAGACAGCGGCAGCAGTGTACTGCGCGATCTGATTCGGACTAGGATGGGAAAAGTAGTAGCTATCTGGTCGGTGCATCTCAACGTAAATGACACCCTCGATTGGTGCAGGGGCCTCAGAAGGCTCCGGATCGGCCGTAATGACAACTTTAGATGGCGCGGAGGTATTCGTGGAGAAAAGGTTAAACGTGAATCCTTCATCCTCTTCGTCTTTTGCAGTCTCAACTGCGGCGTCGGTCATCTCTTGATCTTTGGCTTCTACTTCAGCCTCGTCTTGACCGATTTCCGAGTGGACTTCGACATCTTCAAATACAAGATCTGGGACATACACAGGTCCTTCGATGTCAGTAGGTATTGGCTCTGAATCGGAAGCGTAAAGGTCTTTCCTCGAAACTCTGTCCAATGGTTAGCTGCGATCTTCTTTCAAGCCATACATAAATGTGGAAAACTCATGGAATAGAGCCAGCTAAGACTGTGAGGGGGACTTACTTGATGGAACTCATCATATATTATGGTTTGTGTGAAGTGGTGATGGAACACTGAAAAATTTATCCTGGCTGGCTGCTAACGTCTATAGAGTACGTAAACCGCAGTTGACATTTAACAAATAATAATAATAAAAATTTCTGGCGAGTTCACCAATGTCCCACCACACTCTCAAATGTTACTTGCAGCACATACTGTATTTACTCATGATTTACTGCTTAATATAATTCATTTATTATTTTTTGCATCTAGACTCTGTGAAAAGCTAACTAGGCACTAAGTTTATCTCTGATAGAGGTCAAGAACTGGGCGTAACTTGGGATGTCTTCAGCTCTATCTTCTACCAAGAACGTAGTAGCCCAAAGACGGAGAGATGGATCTCCATCCTCCTTGATGATGAACAGTGAAGGCCAAGTAATGGCATCCTTCTTTTCGCGTAGTTTGGCAATGATAGCGCGAATGCGCTCGTTGAGAGGGCTATCTGTTTCAGGAAACTCTGTCTTCCCGCTAGGAACACTGGCCGTGGACTCAACTCCAAAAGCATCGAGACACAGCTGAGGAACCACATCGCGACCGACCCAAATAAACATGGTTTGGCCATCATCAATAAGATAAAGTCCATGAGGAACGAGACGCTCTCCGCTTAAATTAATCTTGGGAGGGAGCACAATTTCGCCAGTCTCTTCATTGGGCAAACCAGCCTCGTCAGGCATATCAAAAAGACTGAAAAAATCAGGGTGCAAGTATTTGATGAGGTACTTGATTGGCATGGTGCTGAGCAAGCACAATGCAGCTGAACGCATGTCAGTAGGAATTTGGACAGACTTTCTAAGACCAACATTCTTAATCAGAGCGTTCACCAGCAAAGGAAGCATACGGAGGTTGGCACAGAACTGCAAGGGGGCAGAGGCACCAACATTTGTGGTCATGAGGTCCTTCTTGTAAGTATGCAAAATATCATAGAGCTTGCTCTGGACGAGATCGCGGGCTTCTTGCAAACCAGAAGATAAAGCCTTTTCAACAGCCTTCTGAGTGAAGTATGCAGTAATAGCCAGTTGATCTGCGGAAGCATAAATATCTTGCAAAATGGACGAAGTAGGAAGAGCAAGTGTGATGACTCTAATTCTTCGCTCACCGTCGCAAGTTGTGTGTAGAATGGCAGCTTGGAAAGACACCCAAGGCTTATTGATGGTATCATCAACAGCCACTTCAATAACATAACTCTGATCTCTGGGGAATGAGGGGAAAGAGCACAAGTCGGATGATCTGTTAAAGAAGTTACCGTAAAAGGCATTCATACGCAGTTCAGTCGATGCTCTAACCCTCAAAACAGCCTCCAGGCTAATCTCCATAGATAAATGTTCGCCAAGCTCGTGAGCAAACTTAATAGCGTCCTCAGCTCTACTTGCACTCCAACCAGGGTAAAAATATGTCTGGCCACCAGTAAAGCGAGGAAGATTCGAAAGAGATGCAACATCCTGGTACTGTTGAGCGAACAAGAACATATCGACGGTAACTTGAGATCTATTGCATTCAATGGCAAAACTCTTGTAGAAGGAGGAAGCAGTCTGTAGCAAAGCAGTCTCTTTAGGAGTTCCCAGCGCTTTGCGATCTTCACGGGGCTCAAGCTTGGCAAAACCAGTGTTGGGAAGACTTGCAGTAAGGCACACAATCTTACCACCAAGACTGCCAATCAGTTTGTGAGCGGCCTTCAGGGCAGAACCAAGCGCGTTATTAGGATTGATATTTTGAGCAAACATTTCTCCAAGTCTAGAAAGCAGTTGCTCGATCGAAGAACGGCATTCGGTAAGGTTAACCAAAAGCCCAGTAGGCAAAGGAAGGAAGGGATCCTCGAGATCGGAGACAACTAAAAGGGAAGGCTCGACCTGAGAAGAAGGAGAAGGAATATTGAAATAATGAAGAGAGGAATCGACAGCAATAAACCCAACCTTAGCACGGTCATCCTTGTTAGGAAGTCTATCAAGATTTTCCTGAATAGTTCTAGCGGCGGTAGCAAGAAGACCGTTTTGTACAGCATGAGCGGAGACGTCTAAAACAAAAACGTAGACAGGGGGCTGAGGTGGTCGGACCATGTACTCAGGAGGGGCCACAAACTCAACCACACCATAATTGATTTCGTTTCTAGTGTATCTATCGGCACGCATGCCTCTAGCTTCATCCCAATCGAATTGCTGAGGAACATCATTGTTGAGGCCACAAATGTTACACTTCCAGCGGTGAGCCTGCTCGTTGAATGACACAAATGGATTAATGTAGGAGCGGCATCTTCTACATCTGCAAATAAGGGTATCGCCAGTAACCTTGACTGGAGCCGACGCGTTGTGAAGAGAAATGTACGGTCTGATGACCAACGCAAAAGGAAGCTTACTTTTTTTCAGTAATGAGTTTGAAGTAGGGACGACGTTTAAAGTGGATCGAATGTAGTCGGAGCCTGCGTTAGCTTCGGGATTTTGAGAAGCACTGCTGCCTGCAGGGAGGATAATAGGAGGAGGTGGAAGGGAAAGATCGGAGATAGGAGGAGGAAGGGATGAGAGTAAGTCAATATTGTACAATTGATTCAAAGCAGGTCGGCCAATAGCTCCGGGTTGTCCATAAGGAGCAGCAGCTTGAGGTGCGCCACCAATGTTCATCGCACCAAATTGTGACGCGAGAGGATCGACTTGTTGAGAATAGGGAGAAGCTGTATTGGCAATGGGCGTCGGGATACCTGCAGCTGGCGTGAAAACGGCTCCAGGGCCCGCAGGAGCAGCTGGAAAAGAGCCATATCCAGGAGCACCAGGGTAGGCATTTTCAACAGGAGCTACGCCAGGATAAGCTGGTGCTGATGCTGCTGGTGCAGAAAAGTCGTACTGCTGTTGTGGATATAGTCGTCTCTTGGAATGACCTTGAGGCTGGGGAGGCAATTCCGTAGAAGGAGAAGCACTACCCTGCTGCCCCTGCTGCTGCTGCTGGTAGTAATCCTCTGGGTGACCACCGTACTGTGACATGATTGATTATCCTAGAAGTTCAGCTGCGGTTCAGTGATTTGTGGGATCAGGATCCTACCTGCTAAAATATTCCGGGACAGGTAATAGATTCTTGCCTAATCAAAGCTCAATCAAGCTTGCAAGTGCTGCCAGTGTCCGATTGTGACGAAACTTGCGGAAAAAAGAGAAGTCAATTTCAGTGTGGCACTGAAGGGTGGGAAAGAAAGTGAAAAGTTACAGGTGTTGGCTGTCGTGATCGATTTTGTGTGGGTACTTTCTGACGGCCAGGCTTAAAAGGGCGCCATGAGAGGGCTTATTGACACGAAGGCGGTTTGAAATATTCGCAATGACATGATATGCGCAATTGTTGATGACAACGTACTTATAAGTAATTAAGTAATCTATTACGTAATTTGAGTTATGCATGTTTTTCAGCGCCACGCGGCTGTGCTGCAGACCGCGACGTCGGAACTTCCTGATTGCGCGCTGATTGATGGCTGAGCCACTGACGTGGTTACACGAGGCTTGAGGCACATGGCAGTTGAGATATGTGATGAGCCTGTCCAAGCTGTGCAACGGTACAGCCTCGCTGTCCACTTGGCCAGCAAAGGGACATGAAGGCTGATCTGTTTATGTAGAGTAAGTCCACGGCTCACCACAAGGTTTGAATCTTAAGGAGTTGAAGAACGGTAAGAAGGTGTCGTGTCTGAATCACCATTTTCCTGGACAAAGCGGAGCTTATCTGATAACTCTACGCATGACTAGCTTCGCGAGCAGCCTCAATTGCTTCACGATGTGAAGTGTGGCCAGGCTGAGTACGTACAGTTCTGTATATTCTCAAGGTGTCCACATTGGCGCAGCAGGGAATGATCTGGCCTTGTAAATGTTCGTTATGTATACATTGTATGCGCGGTTTGGTATACCAGTGCCCCGCCATCATGAATAACCTATTCAATTACTCCAAATGTTCTTGATAAAGGGAGCTGACCAGGGTATTCCTGCCGTATATTGATATGCCAGATGGACCCAATTGAGCTTAGCCATTGGCCGCGCGGCCTATATAAGTAGTCCACTGCGTCTACATTTTCCTCAAAGACAAATACAAAATCAAATACCCATGATTCATCACCATCGCCATCATGCTCCCGACGAACCCGGTCCAAAACCCAACCTTTATCCAATTCGAGAAGGCTCTCTCGTAACGTCCGACGTTGAGATTCGGTGTATCGATATCCTCATCGACGGTAAGGTCAGAGCTGAGTGGGATTTCAAAAAGCGGCATCTAAGTCAAATATTTTTCTACCATAAAGAGTTTTACGACCCGATCGATATCAAGTATATATCCAAACCGCATATCCTCAGTCTTAGAATTACGAATGTCAATGGAGAATCAATATATGTCCCTGACTACAACGATCTCTGGCAATATGGGCCGTTCATGGACACTTTTATGCGCCATCAATACAACGTTATGGGATATCTATCTCAAAGGCTCGGCCAAGACCGGGGGTACAAGATGTCCACTATAATTCCGCCAAACATTAGGAAAATAACGGTTTACGCGGCAGACTCAGTTCATGGGCTTGTGTTTTCGAACGAATATGGCCAGTCAGTGACGTTTGGAAATATGGGAGGAACGCCGCACGAATTTGAGCTGTTTAACAATGAATATCTTGTCGGATTTTTTACGCGCACTGGGTCCTGGGTTGATTCTATACAAATAATGACAAGCATGCGCCGAAGCCATCTTTTTGGAGCTACGTCAGGAGGCGGAAGTCACGACTTGATGGCTCCGATAGGATGTGACATCGTCGGTATTCATGGCTACATTGACAATACAGTACAATCTATAGGCATCATGTATGCATATCGAGATGAGTGACATCTCGTCTCTATCTAAATTGCAAAATGAAAGGGCAATTGGCTACATGATATCTTTGGGATGGAGTACGTGCGGGCCTACACAGAACTTTTTCAATTTTTTTTTTACTTTTGCTTTTCAACTCATTAAGTGGTACTAGTATGAATAGTTAATGTTTAACAATGGCGGATTCGTCATGGCTTTGTTGTCTATGAGCAGTTGTTAGATAACAACCCTGAAGTTCAGAGCTGCTGATGGATGAAGCTGAGCGCTGAAAATAACGTTGTTCTTGTCCTCTCGAAGACCGTAGCTTTTCCCATCAAATAGGAACAATTGCCTAGTTGTAGTTAGCACTATTGTTATCATACTTGTACATGTACTACATATTTAAAACGCTTGATAATTTGATACAAAGTGATGAAAGCTCAGCACTTTCATGTTTGCATCTAACGGTTGCACGGCGCTAGCGAAGACGGGGTCTTCATGCGATGGCACTTATGTAAATACATTATTGGCTTAAATTTGAGGCTTGATCTATCCCACTTAGTTCGCGTATAGCTAGATTGATAATGGCACGCTTACAAGTCCCGCTTCCTAGTTCGAAAAGTCCGTATTCATAGTGCTGGTATAGGCTGTCGCTGCATAAATGGATTTATTGATAATGACTGGAGATGTAGAGTAGTAATACGCGCTAATGCATAAATAAAAGGGGAAACTAAGCCTATGGAAAGATGTGACTCGGGGGAACCTGATCACTTACGCCGTATATTCTATCATTCTATCCTTGTGAGTTTCTTTAGCACCTTTTTTTGTATGGATGATGTTTTTTTGTTCCACTTTACCCTCGAGCAGTTGTTGCTGTTGGATCAGCAGAACGACACATACGAAGTTAATGTCCCAAGGAAGTAGCCACCACATAATTATTATCCAACTTACAGCTCGGATCTCACAAACATTCTTTTGATATAGGAATTAATGTGCTAACCGCACTCACTTTCTTGGTGTCGATGGTCTTGTGTCGTGCGTTAACACATCATATGGATTCCCATCACTGGCAGTAGAAGATCTCTGCCGTAACTAGGCGAAGGACAATCGTCCTGTCCAGAATTACCGACATCGTGTTACCTGTTAACAGGAAAAAAATGTATATAAATACCAGAATTGCTACACTTGTAAAACTAGTATTTTGGTAAATCAAAGTAGTTCCTTTTTACGCAAATTTCACCTACAGGAAAATCCTTTTCAATATGACCTACATCAAAAAATACTCTACCGCAGAGCCAGGATTCAAGCCAAACCTGTACTTTGTTTCAGGAGGAGCCAGCATTAAATCACAATCCCCGATACAACTGATCCAAGTCCTTCTTAATGGTAAAGTCAGAAGTGAGCTAGACTTGAGAAGGAGACCTCAGGGAGAACTCACATTTTCACACTCCAAGCTATACGAAGGCATAAGCAAAAGGCATCGTGATAAAGCGCACATCATGACCTTGGTTATTTTCAGTGTGAATGGGGAATATACAATCATCAAAGATTATTTGGAGATGGCTAGCCAGATGCCCATTAGCGATTTCATGCGTTTTCGCCATCCCATACGGAGCTTTGAATCTGGAAGATTAGGAAAAGACGAAGGGTACAAGATGTCAGCGATAATCCCTCCTGACGCAACTCATGTTACAATTTATTACAACAAAGCAGTGAATGGTGTCAAGTTCTCCAAGGGTTGGGGTCAGTCAATTGTCTTCGGATACCCAGAAGGTCAGAACACGGTCATTGAGCTTTACAGAGGCGAGCAAATTGTCGGGCTCTTTGTCTATTCAACAGAGAAAGTTGAGGGAATTCAACTGATTACAGACATGCGACGAACCCACTTATATGGATCGACAGTTGGAAGCATTCATGAGCTTGTTCCTCCTAAAGGGCACGGCGCTGTTGCTATACAGGGATATATTCAGGCAGGCATCAGATCAATTGGACTTGTTTATGTGCCTCATCATCATGGACACAGAAGGGTCTGATGAATTGGGAGAGGATGCGTGCTGAATTTGCCAAGAACCAACAGTAAAGTGCTTTGAACCTGTTAATGAGTAAGTATATCTCAAGTTTATACGTGTATATGACGATTAAGTGATACACTCTAAAGGATATGATGATAATGGTGTAATTAAACTGGTATTGATTTTAGTATGGAATATAATTTTGTAGTTGTGCATGTATATTTGTTGGAGCAACAGCCATATATTCATGCAACTTGGATAAGGAATAAACAGCTAGAATGGTATCGCATTGATACTGAGCTGATTATAGAGGTACTGCACGCAAGTAGTGGTGTTATTTGTGGAATGGAAAGAAAAGAAAGAACAATCATGGACTGCCTTTCGAAACTAGCAGCCGAAACTTATTTTGGCCCCCGCCAGCACATGTAGCCAGCAAAAGTTTAAATACTACACAGAGGTTAATCTATTGAAGAGGGTACTTTTACGACATTGTCACGCACTACTGGTATCATTTTGATCAGCGTGAGTCTAGTCTGGAGAACGATGAATGAACACGTTCACATTCAAATTACTTAAAGGGTGTCATGTCAGCATTCTGAGGTAATGACGACAGCTAGTATCACAGATAGGTTGAACCGCAACTCAACTTTTAATTAGGCAGCATCAAGGGTGTTGGAGTTTAGCGATTTCCCGTGCGGGAAAAAATCACCCTGGAAAAAAAAAAGATGTTGTCACAACTACGGCATAAAAGGCAACAAGCACTTGAAATCACAAAATAAATGTGGTGGAACAGCAACTGAAGAAGGTTTCCCTAGACTAATATTTAAACTCGCGTATAGCTCCTATTCTTTTTTTTTCTTCTTCACCCAAAAAGTTCACCAAAAAATCGAAATCAAATATAATCTCGCTTGATACAATTTTGTTTTGCTAACTAATATTCCATCGTTACCTTTTTAAACAATGCGACCTCCCAAAGGGACTTCATTTGGCGCCTTTATAGGCGTCATGACAGCTTTTAGTCCACAAAATATCATTGCTTCTTCTGAAGACATTGATAACAAATGTGTAACCTTCATTTCTCTTCCTCTTGAACTTCATCAGCTAATATTTCTTAGACAAAGTCGTCTTTACAATCATGCTTGAGTGCCATTCAAAAGAATTATGCGCTCTGCACCGATGACGATCTCAGTTGTAAATGCAATTCCGTTACCGCTGTTGCAACAACATGCTACTCTGGTTGCCCCGAAATGGTTAGTATTTTTTTAGAGTTTCCATACGCCAATACTGACAACAGTTTAGCAACATGTTAAAAATATCAGGGTTTTCACTGATTATGTTGGGACGTTGTGCCATCCTGGCGCAAGTAAGTTTTATCGACGTGATAACATTCTCGAGCTGCCAGAGTCTGTGTGGGTTCATGATGCCGAGTTCAATGGCGCTTCTAGACAGGACTCCGTCGCCACGAACGACTTCTCCTCCTGGAAAAAAGACAAAGACGGTAGTGACCAATCCGAGGACAGCGCTGATAAAGCTGAGGAGTCTAGTGATACTGTTGACGACGATGTCGCAGGGGAAGATCTAAGCGATGCTGATACAGCCGACATTGACAACAAAACAGATGAAAAAACAGTCTATGATGACAATAACTCTAATGATAACAGTCTTAGTGACAACGGCGCTGATGAAAATATTCCTGAGGAAACTTCTAAGGAAGAAGTTCCTGAAGATGATGCCATTGATGATGAATCCCCTGAAGACGACGTCTCTGAAGATGACAACTCTGAAAAAATCCCTGAAGATAGCAAGAATGAGGCAGAGGAAAGTTCTTCTGGAAAGGAGAGCATGCTTTCAAAGTTCAAAAAAGGCAAGGCTCAGAGCAACGACGGCAATACCAATGACACTGACGACACTACCTCTGACGACACTATCTCTGGCGATGATACCTCTGACGATGATACCTCTGAAGAGGAGAGTTCTTCGGGTAAGAAGAGCATGCTTTCAAAGTTCAAGAAAGGCAAGAGCCAGAGCAACGACGACACTACCTCTGACGATGATACATCTGAAGAAACCCCTGAAGATACTAAAGGTACAGAGGAAAGTTCTTCTGGAAAGGAGAGCATGCTTTCAAAGTTCAAAAAAGGCAAGGGCCAGAGCAACGACGGCAATACCGATGACACTGACGACAATACCTCTGACGACGATACCTCTGAAGAAATCCCTGAAGAAGAAAGTTCTACAGGAAAGAAGAGCATGCTTTCAAAGTTCAAAAAAGGCAAGGGCCAGAGCAACGACGGCAATACCGATGACACTGACGACAATACCTCTGACGACGATACCTCTGAAGAAATCCCTGAAGAAGAAAGTTCTACAGGAAAGAAGAGCATGCTTTCAAAGTTCAAGAAAGGCAAGGGCCAGAGCAACGACGACACTACCTCTGACACTGACGATACTACCTATGACCATGACACCTCTGAAGATGATACCTCTGAAGAAACCCCTGAAGATAAAGATACAGAGGAAAGTTCTTCTGGAAAAAAGAGTATGTTTTCAAAGTTCAAGAAAGGCAAGGGCCAGAGCGACGACGGCACTACCGATGACACTGACGACAATACCTCTGACGACGATACCTCTGAAGAAATCCCTGAAGAAGAAAGTTCTACAGAAAAGAAGAGTATGTTTTCAAAGTTCAAGAAAGGCAAGAGTCAAAGCGACGACGGCAATACCGATGACACTGGCGACGACTCAGCGAAAACCCCTAAAAAAAAAAGCAGCTGGTTTAGCAAGCTCAAAAAAGGAAAGGGTCAAAACGATGTTGAAGATAGTGACGCTTCAGGAAATCCAGAAGAGCCCCAAGGCAAGAAAAGTATGTTCTTGAAGTTTAAGAAAGGAAAAGGCCAGTCGAAAGAAGAATGGAGCACTTCAGAAGATGTTCAGGAGCCTTCTGACGTCACAGAGGACACTCCCGAAACTAGCGAGGACCTCGAAGAATCTAACGAAATGGAGGAAGAACCTTCTGAGGATAGCTCTCAAGGAAAGAAAAGCCTATTTTCCAAGTTCAAAAAAACCAAAAGACAGCTAAAAGAAGACATCAATGAAGATGCCGAGGAAGAGACTGAAGAGGTTGAAGAGGATGAATCTCAAGATAATTCCAAGGAAAGCTCTGATGTTTATGACGATTCTACAGAGACTGTCGACGAACCTTGGGAAAAACCCTCTGGCTCTTCAAAGAAGAAAGATATTTCTTCAGAGAAACTTGATGACCTCGAAGGGACACCGGAAGACAACTCAGAGGGAGTAGGCAAAGGCTTGACTGATTTTGATGAATCCGATTCACCGAGTTCTGGAGATGACTTGTCTGAAAGCACTGAAGAATCTTCTGATGACTTTAACAGAAATAAAAACGCCAAATCCAGAAACGGGGAGGGTAGTTTTTCAGATGACGCTCAGTTAGATGGATCCGCGGAAGATTCTGACTCTGATAATGATATTTCCAGCGATGAGCAAAACGATACCGAAGAATCTGATTCGGTCCCTGCCAACGATCTCGACAATGGCGCCCATAATGATGACACCTTTAAAGCTACTGATGAAACGGATGAGACCGACCTTACTGAAGAGAGTGTGTCGGATGAGACAGGAGAAGCTTTTGCAAAGCGCCAAGATTCTGACAACTATGATGAAGAAGAAGATTTTTTAGAGGACACACTTGACGAAGAGTAAGTTTCAATATGATTATGATTAAATGTTCTAATTTGATTTAGTGAAGATGATTATTACATTCGGCACTTCGAAAGTGAAGCCAGGTATTTCTTCGATAGTCCCGAACGATTCTCGCAAAATAGAGCCATCCATGGAATAGCCGAGCAAGATTTGGAGAACATTCCTGGCGGCACTGGTTCCAATTCGAAGCGTAAAGGCCCTGGTTCAGCTGACTCGACTTACGATGAGGACCCTTCTAATTTTTCTGATTCAACTGGCTCGACTCCTGATGAGAACCTTTCTGATTTTTTTGAACAAGCTGATGAGTTACCTTCTAATGAAAGTGATTTCCCTGATTCTAATACTGATTCTTCCCCTTCTGAAGACGGAGATACAGAGCCACTTGACGAAATTGAAGAATCTCCTACTCAAAACGTTGACCCTTCAACCCCTGATTTGTCTAAAATGCCTAGCAGTACTGACTCAAATGATTTGGAGGAAGACGCTTGGAGCGATGTTGATGACTCGGATGAAGGCAT
This sequence comes from Geotrichum fermentans, assembly GCA_030564905.1. Taxonomy (NCBI): domain Eukaryota; kingdom Fungi; phylum Ascomycota; class Dipodascomycetes; order Dipodascales; family Dipodascaceae; genus Geotrichum; species Geotrichum fermentans. The sequence goes on along the minus strand of JAJMAG010000006.1, from coordinate 40,904 downwards.
GAAAACTGACACACCTGGATTTAAGACGGATTCCGAGGACAAGGACGAACTTGAAGGTGATTATTCTGTTCCCCTTGAAAAAACCAAAGAAAACAACGATACCGTGCCTGATGATGTTGATATTGATCAAGACCAGAGTGAGGCGGCCGCCCCGGATCAGTCGTCCAAAACACCCGCTAGTTACTTAGAAGACGAAGAAGAATCAGCTTCGCTACGCGAAAACAATGCATTTGAGAGTCTTGAAAGTATTGACCCTGAAAGAAATCCAAGAAATCCAATTGATGCAGAAGATAGGGAAACTGACGAAAACCTTAATGAAGACATTGCGGAGACTCCTACTGAAAATATCCACGAAGAGAATTCGGACGCACGTGAATTGCCATCTCAAGATACTCAAATTGAGGATGGAAGCAGTGATGAGGATGTTGAAGAGACCGATGAAACTTCTGCCGGGAATCTGGAAGATATTTCTGCGCAGATTCCAGATGAGACATCAATCGATGAGCCCACCACGGATACTTCGGGAGATAACGAACCTAATGCAACTGAACCATTGAAAGAAGTTGAGGATGTTCATGAAGAGGTTCCTAACAAAACCCATGAGTCATTCAGCGAAGAAGATCACTCAGGTAACTCTGAAGATAAGGAGACTCTCAATAATACACCTGAACAGTTGGAAGACGTTCAGGAAGAGGACTCTTCTCAAAGTCCTGAAAAAGTAGTGGAGTCTCCTGAAGAAAGTTTTAATTCCGACAAACAACTAGAATATGTAGGCGATAGTACTAAAGGAGTGGACGAGGAAGACGACCTTGGAGATGAAGAAAACGACATTGAAGGAGATGAAGGAAGCGATGACGAAGAAGATAACGACTATGAGGTCACTTCCCCTAATGAGCTTGAATCAGAAATCGATGAAGAAGACGAAGCCCCCGCTGAGGATACACCAGAGATGCCTGATGACAGTGAAGAGCTTGAGGAAGATGAGCTGACGGACGAGGAGGAAGATGATGACCTGGAACAGACCGATGATTACGAAGAGGGACCAAAAAACGAGGATTCAATGAAAAGAAAACTCTTCGACAAAATTAAAAAGAAGATTGGTGGGAACAAGATGTTTAGGACTGAGGGTTTCAAACAGAAAAAATCTGAGATGGATGGGCTTGTCTTGGCAAGCACTACCGATGGTGAGCTCTTTACCTAAGTAACTTTTCAACATTGCTAACAAATTAGAACTGTTTCCAGAATCAGACCCTGTGGTAGATGGAATTAGTGTCAAAGAGGTGTACTCCGGCGCAACCACAATGACCGCCTTTTGGGTTCCTTTGATGGTAATATTTTCGTGCATGACGTTTTTGGACCTTTCACCATTCATTTTTTTCATGCTTGCCGGTGCAACTACTACTTATGTGAAATTTTTCCTTCCAGAGCTTGTTGGTTCCAGTTAACCAATTTATTTCTTTTCACTTTGCCACAAATGGTTCCCGATTCTTTTTGAATTTGCGGTTTTATTGCTTCAGCTAGCTACAACTGTTGCACTTTCCCCTGGATAGTTGTTGAGATTAGCGAAAATAGCTTAATTAAAAATTAAAATAAAATACTAGAACTTCCGTAGGCATACCTTGCACATTGATTTCTTTCCACCAATAGCTCAAGATAAACACTTGAGAGAAGAAAATGAGGATGTTTTGAAAAAAGGAACGAAATAAACAAAAAATAGTGAGGCCATATCCATAAGGTCAGGTAGAAGTGTATCTTGAGAGTTTAAATACGAGTGATAGTTTTGTAGAGGCGGATGCTTCTAATAGATATCAATTGGATCTAAAAGTCAAATTCGCTCTTGAATAATTCAGACTGAGAAGACGCTGGGTAAGTTGGTGGTTTAGCAATTTCGGCCAATGGGAATGTCAAAGACATAGAAAAGCTATCAAAGTCTGAATTGGAAACGTTGTTTGAAAAATGATCTGAAGTTATGCTTTTGCTTGAAGATGGGATAATAAGGTGCTTTTCATTGCTTTCTTCGCAGCTTGATTTTTCAGTAGGAGAGCCAGCAAAAGAGCCTTTCAGGGGGATAGCCATTTTCTTACTTCCATTCATCAACAAGCCGCCCGAGCAATTGTTGTCCAAGTTATTTGGGGGCGAGTTTGAGTTTGTAGGTGTCTCAGCTGCACTCATGACAAGCTTAAAAGGCTGGCTTGCTGAGTTCTTTGATAGTGGAGGAGGTTTGATACGAGGGTATAGAGGCTTTGAAGGTGAAATCACGACAAAATTAGTTGGAGGGGCACTGAAAACTTCATCATCATCGTCAATGAAATCAGGGACTGCCCAAGTTGGCGTTAAATTAACAAAGGGGGAGTTTGCGGCATGGTGGCTTTGTGTCTTTGGAGTCTGCAATGAGTTTGAAAAATTACCGCTTTTTGGTGCTTTTGGAGAGGTGGCAGGACTAGGAATAATTGATGTTCGTAAGTTAGACGAATGCGCTGGTCTGTACTTGTCTAAGTGGGTAGAAGTGAGATTCGATTTAATGACAGAAGATCCATGTCCTTGAGGAGAATACACAGGGGATTTTCGCGTAAGTGGAGACGAAGCTGAGAGTTTGATGGCAGGCGAGTTTGGAGGGATCGCTTTCGAATCCGAACTTGGAGTTTGCTGTCTATTGTTGAGTTTTTCTTCCTTTTGCCCTTGGACCCGTGAAATGTCTGAGAGTTTGGGTAAAGGAAAAGGCGATGCATTCGGGGAGAGTTTGACGGGCGGAGTATTGGTGAGCTTACTTGTATCTGTACTTAGGTTCCTAGCCACCTGCTTAGAACCCGTAGTTGGGAAAAAATGCACCTTCTTAGGCGTAATTTTAGGTAACGTAGTGTGGCTTCGACTGTCGGAGGTAGACAAGGGTCTATATTGAGGAATCTGGTTTGGCGTATTTGTACTAGAAGGCTCCTCTGAGCTTCCAATTGATCCGCCGGGGGTACTTAAAAGACCATCCTTTGTAATCACGGGATGGTCTTCCAATGGCTTAAATGGAGGAGAAGCAGAAAGAAGAGAATCGTGAGGAGCTTTGTTGATACTTTGGACAAGCGATATTACCCCTGCGGCTTCAATATCAGACAACGGTTCTGTGCCTTTTTTTCGAAAGAAGTCTGCTAGAATTTGATTTGGGCTACTAGGAGAAGCAGCTTCTTCGCTGGGAATTTCAATATCGCGTCGATTGAAGCCCTTGGTACTCGGTGTCTCAAATGGTCGAGAAATAGTCGGGGAAGGGTATGAAAATATACTTTTAGAAAATGAGTGTAGAGGAACAGATGATTTAACATCAGACGCTACATCATTGTGATGCTCTTCGGATAATTGCTCACCATCTTGGGGAGTTTCCCTTTTCAAAGGTGTAAACAATGCTTTCACACGCGAGAAAATAGATGTCGGGGTAGAAGGAGTACTAGACGCAGACTGTTTGGCAGGGGTCGATGGGGCCTGCGGACGAGGGTAAGGATTGTGTCTAGCCGAAAAGGCCCTTCTCACGGAACGAGAATGGTTCTGTTCGCCCATCTTGGGTTCGCGTCTGTATAGAGGTCGACGTTGACAGGCATTAGGCCTGATGGATTGACTTTCAGATGAGGTTACCCGGTGTTTAGGTCTCCCAGGCAAAGGCTTGGTCTCCAACAGCGTACGATGGAGGAGGGAGCGCAAAGGATCGTAGCCAACGAATATAGAAATCGCAAAACAGCGTTTTTACTTTGTAGAAGTAAATAAACAGCGGTTGAGGGGTGCTCTTTGACTCTGCTATGCTTTATATCTTCGAGGACGCTTGCAACTAATAACAAAAGAAGAAGCTGCAATTACTGGGAGATATTTTTTTCATTATTCTGGCTGCCCAGTTTTAAATTTTTATATTTGGTGCCATACTTGTTTGCTCAACTCTTGACGAAGGTCGAATTCTCGAGGACCGCTCAAGAATCTACTCAAATCCCTTTATTATTTATATTTCACCGGAATAACTCTTCTTACTTCTCCGGATTATTTGAACATTAATCGACATTTGGCAGTTTTGAACGCGCAGTGCCTATCGATACACAATGACAGCTCACACGCCGAACGAGATTGTGGAATTGACACTCGAAGAACTCGCTTATAATGGAGATTCAGGTGAGTATTTTTCTTCCCGTGATATTTCTTCGGAACTTTTCAAGATACCTGATGATTGCATGTTCGACTCTTGGATGGTTGTTTTTATTCTAACGGGATTTTGGCAGTCACTACCCTTGACGAATTATGGGACATTGTGAAAGAATTTGTGCCAACGCTCGATGACTTTTATAAAGGCATCATATGGAAATGGTTAACCAGTCGTGGCGAAGACTTTGAAATATTCCTTGATGAAGTGAAGGTGGTATGTTTTGGCCTTTTTTTAAGTAATTGCTAACACCTTCTAGGCGTCCGCCAACGAGAGAGAATTACCATACTCGGAATTAATCGAAAAATTCCCAAACTCCGGAGTACGCACAGGGGAAAACCTTTTGTGGTTAAAGCTCACGGGCCAGACGAAATCCAGCTCTGTGGTATGTTTTTTCTCTGATATTGGGCTAAAACTAACATAATAGATTGGAGAACATCCATTTCAGCTGCTTTGTGCGGTTGCTAGATCTCGCACAAAAGGTGCCTCTAGTATTGAACTACAGCAAGAAACCAAACAAGATTCTAGATCTATTACGGGCCGGCTAAACACGTTACAGAGCTTGGGCCTATTAAAAAAGTACCCTATTGTTGCGCGAGGGTCCTGGACTTATCTCAACGTGTATTGGAAATTTATTGACATTAACCGTGAAAACACAGAGATGATGACAGGAAACAATACTTATGATTTGACTAACTTAAGGTCTTCTATTATGAACTTAGTCAAGAAAGCCCACAATGGAATTCGTTTGCTTAGAGATTTGCGCGCTGAGCTAGGCTTTACTAATACGTACCGAGAGAAAGTCAATTTCACGTCTGCTGTCAGGAAATTGTCCACTCAGGGATATGTCGAACGTATTTATGTGTTCAAACCCCAAATGCCCAATCGCAAGTATTACTGCATCAAGTATATCAAGGACCTTCCTGCAGATGACGAGGCTGATGAGTCTGAAGAAGAAGAAGAGTTTAATGACTTCAGTGACGAAGAAGGAGAAAATGCTCAACCCACTGAGGAGGAAGGAAAGACTGATGCTGATTTACAAGATCTTTCCTCGATGGATGTGGTTCAAACTGAACCTTCCGTCCAATCTAGAGCAAGAGTGCTTTTCAATCAATATTATCCTCTGGAAAATCAAATTTCCTATTTTATTGACAAGTCTGGAGTCCATGGAGTGCCAGGTGTTGAAGTCACATACAAACTCACTGGCAGCAGTTATATCCGAATCCTTACTAGGATCTTTAGTCTGTTGGTTGGAAACGGCACGCTGGGGCAAGCGAAAATGAACAAGTATTTAGATGGCCCGATGGGCTACTTGGTGGTTATTCGAGGTGTTGATTTTTCTGCTCGAATGAAATACTATCGCTATTTTTCGAACATGAATTATGCAGAATTTACAAATTCTCCAAAGCATCCTTCTTGGGGAGAGTTTCGGTCGCTAGGCGCTAATGGCGATAATACCCTGGTTCACGTTAACAAGAAGTCACTGATTCCAATTCCTGGGCGGGCAAATATTCATTGGAATGAAGATGGCGCTCCTCAGGTGGTATTTTTTGGTGAAGTTGCTAAGAAGCGAGCAAGCGGCGTCCCAGTTGAAGTTGCACCTCAGACTCCATCTACCAAAAAGCGCGGTCGACCAAGGAAGGACGCCAAACTTGCTAATGGCAGTGCTGAAGCCACTCCGACTAAAGCCAAGAAGCCAAGGAAGTCAAAAAAGGGCCAAACGCCATCAAAAACTCCATCAAAGGTTGATGTGATTGAAACAGTTGAAGCTCAAACGGTTGAAGTTGATCCGTCCCTGCTAAACCCTGAACCTGCAACTGAACGACCGACTGAATCTACCCCATTGGTGAGAAAAAGGACAAGAACAAAGACTCCTGTTACCGAAACGCCCATTCGCAAAAGAACACGGAGTTCAACAAAAGCTAGTGCAACCCCGTCTCGTGAAGATACGCCGAGCGGGACTAGTAAAAAGGCAACTAAGCAAAGCACAATCGACTCATTTTTTTCAGGAGCTCGTCCAAAGAGCAAAGACAAATCTGCTTCGACCGAAAATGTTTCTGACATGAAAGCTGAGTCAATAGCTGAAGCCAACGGTGAAAATGTTCAGGAGGTTTCTGATGCTATGGATATAGACGAACTCCCGTCCGTTTTGAACGAAGTACCCATGGAAGAGCTGACAAGTGAAGCTCAAGTCTCAAAGGCCATTGAGTCTGCTATGAAGCAATACAATGAAGGCACGCTTGCGATCAGCCCAGTCCCAGAATCTCCTGCCATAGAGACCACAGTCCCAGAATCTCCCGCCGCAAAAACTCCTGTCCCGGAACCTCCCGCTGCAGAAACTCCTTCTGCGCATAGTAGATTAGAAACTCCAGGTAGGAGAGTAAAGCATACTCCTGTTCCTCGGAGCCATGCCATTTCTATTGTCATGCTCAAGAGAGTTGATCAGGTTGTACAGCTACTCCGCGCTAATGATGGTATCATGCAAGGCGGCATGCATTTGGTGCATGCACTGAATAAGAAATTCGCAAAGGAAAATGGCAGCGCAATGGATAAGAAGACAGTTATGAAGGTTATAGAGCACTTGGAAAACACGGGCGAGATCTGGCAAATCGTCATCCCAATTGCAGACGCCAAACCAGGTATGCCACATTCAAAATCACTTTTGATTTCGAAAACAATAGCCAAGGATGATCCAAGGATTGAGCCAAAGAGAAACGAACTTGTCAATGAAGTGCGTGTAAATGCAGAGCACCCACGACTGAAGATCGAGCAGAATGAGTTCAAGGTCTACGCGGCTAAGCTGAAGGAGATTGAGCTCAGGAGAATCGAGGTGCGCCAAGCGAAAATTAAGGCCCGCGAAGCGAAAAAGCAAATGTCAGAACAACGTCTTGAGAAAAAGGACAAGGAACTGCGTGAAGTCCGGGCGAAGGAGAATCAGAAACGGAAGATCACCAAGGCGGAGGGAGTCAAAAAGAAGAAAAGCTTTATTAACGGCATAGAAAGGAACAAGGACAAGGGGAGGAAGGAAAAGGAGGAAGAGAAAAAGATGGAGAGGGAGAAAGAGAAGGAAAAGAAGAAGGCGGCGATCGCAGAGATTGCAGCCCAACCTACCGCGAGACGCACAGGCCATAATATGGAGGGTGATGATCCTCTGCTGTCCCTGCCGCTCGAAAACCAGGACTTTAGGAACAGTAAACGCATTTCGCTTGCACGCGACGAGACCAACGACGCCCCTAAACGACTGTCAATGAGGCTCTCAAGGAAGCGCATTCGTCTCACTATTTCTACGGACATGTTTTTCCGAATCACAGTTATCTGCAAGTGCTTCTATTCGAGCTCGCATAATTTTACAAACTGGGAGAGAATTGCAAATGCGATTCCAAATATGACCCCCGAGCACGCAAAGAGCTTGTGGCCGGCCATCAGAGACGAGTTTGGAGATACAAAGAAGGTGAACCTCATTATGAAAAGCTGGGAGAAAATCTTCATCCAGGCGTACACGGCGGGCGACCTGCCGATTTTTAAGGACAATAACTACGACTTAGCTTACTTGGCCAGGTTCTGGGCCCGCAAATATCCGCGTATAAACGAGCAACTGGGCGTTCCTCTCTTGTTTGAAGATCAAAAAGCCAATGAAGCTCAGTTTATCTTCAAGCCGACCGAAGTTGTGTATTATCACGATGCGTTTTTCACAGCGGCCTCGATGGTCAAACACGAAATAGCGCTTGTCCGATCCACAGCGTCGTTCCCGAAAAAGCCCATGCCACTTGCAACATCCCAAGTGGCCAAGGCTAAAGTCGGCATCAAAGCCATCATCGCGACGCCCGACGCAAACTACGACAAGGACAAGGCCAAGGAGATCCTGCACACCTTTGGGGTCGAAAACTGCGCCATCGCCACCCGCGAAATGGACCACGAAAAGTCCATCGTCTTCATTCCCCGGTCCCTCACGGAGCAGCGGGTCATCCCCGAACGCAACTTTGTGTTCTCGGAGAAATTCATGTCGGCGTTGCACCAGAGACTCGGCATCGCCGCGTTCCACGAGCTGGCGGGCTTCTACGACGAGCTGCTCGGCACGCTCGCGCAGGCCAAGGGCTACATCATGGCCCGCATGGCGCCGGACTCGAGTCTCGCGTGCGTGCTGGACATGATCGCCCACGAGCGCGTCGACCTCGTGCGCGTCAACGCCGACGCGCAGACCGGCGCGCCGAACCACAACAGCCGCGCCATCGACCGCAACAAGTGGGAGTGCGACATCGTCGTGCGCACGCCGCTGCGCTACGTCGAGTCCGGCGCGCCGCCGCCCCTGGAGCTCGTGGCGCGCCCGGCGCCCGAGGAGAATCCTGTGCCGCTGGGAGAGGCCTGCAGCACAATCTGGACGGGTGTCAATGGCAAGCTGTCCGAGCCCATCCTGCGCAAGCTGGTCTGCTGGACGCTCGTGTACATTGAGGGCCGGCCGGGCGTGACGGCCGACAGCATTCAGAAGCGGCTGCAGTTTGTGATTTCGAGGGAGGAGGTGGACACGCTGCTGGCGTGGCTCGAGCGACAACGGTGTCTCGAGAAACGCGAGTTTGGCGGGTACTGGATTCTGCCCGAGTGGTATGCCCATATCGGAATTGGCTTGTAAGAAATAGAATTTATTATATGAATGAAATGGTATTTTATGTTTTTGTTTTTTTGTACTTGTGTCCTGCATTTCGGAACTCAGAAATATTTTTGAAGTACGCCTTCAGTAGCTGTCGCAAACAGCGTGGTGGTTTCAGTCACAGTGGTGGTCTTGGGTATCACATAAGAGCAGCCCGTAGGCTGAATCGGAATAGATGCCATCTGTAATACGCCTCTGGGCAATTGATGATAGGGACTAGTGAAGAAGGCTGCGTAGTACATCACAACAAGGGCTAGAATCAGGGATAGACATCCTGCTAATAACTGGTGCGCGAAAGAAAATTCTGACACCCCATCCTCTTCTGGCGCTTTCACAGGTTCTGTGTTTTTGGCTTCTTTTACTTTGACTGAAGCCTGTTCAGTAGCTACAGAGCTATTGCGGTCATACTGGACTTGCGCGTTCCGCATGTTTCGAATACCACCAAAAAGCGAGGGCTTCCCACCCTGTTGAATGATGAGTGGCTTTCTAAACGGCGAGGAGAAGCCGTGACTGAGCGGGGCGTTGTTGCCATCCTGGGAAATAGACAAACATGTACCGGTCAGGTTGGTTACTTTGACACTCGTCTTCCAGGGGTTTTCTGGGGACACTCGAGTCTTGAGGTTTGGCATGGTGTAATGCGAGCTCGTGCCGTTCATGGCCACGGAGTACCCGAACTTGAGAACATGAGCTCCGTTTTGAGAGTTGTCAAGCAAGACCTCGAGCAACAATGTGTTATTCCTCCATGCAGACTTTAGAGGCACAGGGTGACTGGTATGTCCTTCAAAAGTCTGTACTTGCAAGAGGGTAGGTTCAAGATATTCTTCAATGTGGAAAGCGCAGATTGACGGCCATGGTCTCTTTGCTTGGACAAGCAAGTTGACAAGGTATGTATGAGACACTGCTACATGCCCATCTGTTGTTTTTGTAAACGCGGTCTCGAGCTCGGCGTATAATATTGTCGGGTCAACTTCGGGGCCCTTGCTTTTATTGAACATTGCAACAACATTGAAATCTGCCTCGAAGTCCTTGGGCACAAACGTCAAAAACAGCTGATTCGTTTTGGGATTAAACTCGCGCTTGTTTGCCAAGGGGAAAACACCGGCGATCTCGTAGGATTCCAGAGATCCTTTGCGAAACTCGTTAAAGATGGCCAGTGCAGATGACGTGAAGGTGGGCACGCCAAGAACGACTCTGTGGATGTCCCACAGCTGATTTTCAGGCTGATGAGCTACCCGTTCATCGTACAAGTCTACCGTGAATCTCACACTGACATTTGCCTTCGCTTGACCAGCGTACCGTATGCAAATGTTGTGCCCACTCAATTGTTTCTCCGCAAAGATCGTGCCCACTTCTTCAGACGAGCTGTCCATGATAGTTCCAATAGTTGTGTCATCGCTCTTCAGCTTGGAATAGCTATCAGTGGGATCAGCAATCGTAGAGCCCGACAGGATTTCAAGCGGCGAGCCGCCCTCAGTGGCAGTCTCGGCATCTGCAAACCTGGCGAAACTGAGCTCATTGTGAACATGCTCATTGAGCACGAGCAGTTCGTCATCGAGGCCCACCTGGAAGGAGCTACTCTTTAAAAAAGACCCCTGATCCAGCCTGTACAACAGCACTGTACACACTGAGCTGGGATTGCCCGTGTATTGGAACGCTGCCCTGCAATGGGCTCTGACTGCTATTTTGAGGGGTTCAACGGCGATAACAAAGGTGTCGACTGGCTGCATTGAGATGGAGAGTTTGTGGCCAAGACAAAAGGCTTTGTCTAGAGCACGACATAAAGAGACCGCCGATGAATTGGCGGTTTGCCAACATTATGGATGTGTATGTTGAACAGTGGAGTTGTGATGACCATGGCTGTGGTCTACCAGCCGGTGATGGTGATGGTGATGTTCGCCCATACTTTTTCGCAGTTGGGTCTGTATCCAAAAATAGCCCCTGAACTTTAATTCCTTGGCACCAGGAACAAGGCTCGTGCGGCTTTTTTCTTTCGGCCTAGTACGTGGGACTTGAAGCCAAACATTAGGAGCTCGATGAATCCTCCAGAAGAATTCCATGTTAGCAGGAAAAAGAAGGATGAGATATAAAAAGACAACTTCTTTTATAATAAACACCATTGTGCCTTATTCATAAACGGCAGAGCTACAACAATAACAATAACAATAATAAAGAGAAAAAAAAAGCAAACTATATGAAGGAAGTAAAGTATATGAAAAAAAAAGAAACCCAAAGAAATAAAAACTTCAAATTATTGTTTCCAAGATGAATCAAGTAAAGCCTTGATGGATTTTTCGATGAATGTTTGTCGCGTATCGTAATGAGAAATGTGTGTGTGAATGAGTTGTGAGAGCGATTTTGTGTGGGGTGTGTGATGATCGTGTCGGGTGGATAGGGCATGCATGTGTGCGCCACGCGCTGAAGATGGGCTGAGCCTAGGCAGCAGTCGTACTCGTACTGGGGCCAGCAGTAGCAGGGGGAGTGATGATGATGGCAGCAGTGGGAGGTGTGATGGTAATAGTAGGTTCTGAAGGCGCCGTACTAGTGCCAGTAGTAGCTTCAGGAACTTCAGCAGCTGCAGTGGCTTCAGTAGCTGCAGAAGCTTCAGTAGCTGCAGTGGCTTCAGTAGCCTCAGTAGCTTCAGTAGCCTCAGTAGCTTCAGTAGCCTCAGTAGCTTCAGTAGCCTGAATAGCCTCAGTAACCTCAGTAGCCTCAGCAGCTTCAGTCGCATTGGTAGTAGTATCAGCAGTAATGATCAAGCTACTACCAGCAGCTGCAGCAGAACTAGGTCCGGCGATGGCAGCCTCTTCCGACTCATCGTTGAATACGTCGTCAGCAACGGTGCTTTCACCGTCTGCATGCAGTTTACTGCCAATCTTCTCGTCTTGGTCCACCAGCACACGCGCAGGGACTTCTTTGACAAGGTCACGCTTACACAGCGGACAAGTGCCATTCTTTTCCAACAGCCAAGGGGAGATTTCCGAGTCGTGGAAAATGTGGTGACAACTCAGCATGCGGACCATGTCGGTGGGCTCAAAGGTGCACTGGCAGATAATGCACACGTCGCCGTCTTCGTAGGGCCCAATCGAATTCGTTTCTGACTCGTCGTCACTGTCAACTTTTTTGGGTTTGGGGAAATGCGAGCCATAGGCCTCGAATAGTGATGAGTTGTTTGTTTGTGTAAATCCAAGCGAGTGATCGACTTCTTCATCGGCTCCTCCTACTGAAAGGGTGTTGGAGTTCATTGCATAAATGTTGGAACTGTCTAGGTTCTGTAGCTTCATGTTGTAGGAGAGCTCGCCGTACTCCACGGCGGGAAACATGCTGTTGAGCTCACGTTGGGTCAAGCACTTGACGCTCTTGCGGAAGACGGAGGCAAGCGACGGGTGTCTGCCAAGGTCTACCTCAGTTAGAGACGTACGCCTACTAGACGTGCTTGGAGCGTCGGAATTGCTGCGTTGAGTGCGGGTGGTGGTTGGGGGGATCAGGCGTTGCGTGTCTTCGGGCTGGTTGTTTTGCGACGAGCTTCCTGCTGGGCGGAACAGTCTTGAAAGACCTCTAGCCGCCGAGGGAGCTGGCGTCTGAACATTGACACTGGCCATGGCGAGCGACGCGTTGGAAGAAGAAGCGCCGCCAGGGTTCAGGTGGGCGCGCGCTTCCAAGGCGATCTTGTGCTTTGTTTGGTTGGACCGTCGAACGGTAATGACGAGGTAGAGGAGGATCGCGACTCCAAAAAGCACGCCAATGACGATGCCAACGTACGCGCCGGCTCCCATTCCGTCGCGTTTTGCGATGGGAGCTGAATCGGGTGGATTCGCGGCCCGAACACTGATGGAGGTGGGCAGAGGCGCTGCGGAGACAGGCGCGAGTAACAATATAAAGAGGGACATTTTACTCATGGTGTGGATTGTGGGAGGTTGAATGAAAGAAATACAAGTCCAATTCAAATCAATGTATTATCAAAGTGAATTGGAGGAGGGCTGGAGAGGAAAGGGAAAGAAGCAACGGAAGGAGGTGAAAGAAAACCCGGAGGCTGTGCGTGCAAAGGCTGAGTCATGAACAGCTAATACTACTGAGAGAGGAGCCAAAGCCAAAAATAAATAATACAAAAAGACACAGCGGGAGAAAATGAAGAACTACGAGCGCTGGGAATATTGTAGTATCAGCGCTTGAGAGGACTGCTGGGCATAGGAATGGACAGTCATGGCACAGCAGTCAGGAGACATGAGCGAGCGCTGAGGAGACTCCAGGGCTCTTGGAGGATCTACGCTCGTCTCTGCTGCTGCTGTGCGTTACTCGATCACCACACCCTAAGCACCAGGAGACCAGAATCTTCCAAGTTGTCTACTTGGCCACCGTGATTATGCTTCCAGCGCGCTCTGAGTTATTCTCCACTGCGCTCAATTGCACTCCCTGCTCTCTGTTCTCTTGTTCGTTGTTCGCTCTCCAGTAAACAAAGCAGCCCTTCAACTGATGTGGATGAACACTCGGTGCATGCGCAAGTGCACACGTACGCCATGTAGCCGTCTGTCTGTTCCTCTTCAACTTGACGGGCCAGCGCATTCAAACTGCCATGCAAAGCTCAGCGACTCGCTACCGCGCGGCCTGGCTGGGCTCAACTTGTTTATTGTAGTAGTTTGGTGCGGGTTGGATATTCATGCCAGCCGTTTTCGGTGCCGCTCAGAATAAATATAGACGCTCGGCTCTCATGGTCTAATTATAAGTTCACGTCGAGCACATGCGCAGGTCACGGAAGCAAGTGGCCTTCGAAGAATTTCTCTCTTTATAAGAATCTTTCTTTATAGAAACGAAAATAAGAACCAAGATTTCCAGATCAGCGCTGAAGACACAAGTTCCAAGTCCAGTGCTGAAACACCGCTTTAAAGCACTACCAACATCTCGCTTCTACGACAAGAGTTCTATGTAATTCATATATCGTTGTTTCTCCATTTTCTTCCATGGATAGACAATTGCAAACGCTAACACACTGACGTAGCGTACATGTGATTTAGCAACCAGCATCGGAATGTCTGGATATTTGGCTGCAGTGGGATAATTTCATAGTAGCAGTATAAAAAGAACAAGATCTAGAATAGATAGTGCAGTATAATACATAGTTGATCGGTATTAGATAGTAGTCGGCGATGAGCATCAGCCGGAGGTTGGTAACAACAGAGGGTGTGAAAAGATCGGAACTTGCGGAAATGGGCATCTTGGTATAACCTTGAAATAGGCTCTTAAACTTAAGCAGGCATTCAAAGGCCGAAAAAGGGAAACCCCGTTTAAGGCATGTAGACGAAATCAAATATATTACTTTCTATCACAGATCAAAGCACATGTCTAGCAATAATTCATTTAAATATATAAGGCGTTTACAGACCAAACTCGTCGCGGAGCGTCTTGCCAAAGATAGCAAGACCCTGGACTAGCTTCTCCTCAGTCACAGACGCAAAGGTGCCGCGGAAGAACAGGCTCGTGTCGTCAGTAGGGGCGGGGTTGGCTTCGTCCTTGATGAGGAACCAGTGGCCAGGGATCATGAGCACGCCGTTGGTGACGCCCTGCTCGTAGATGGCAGTCTCTAGGGCGTCAGTGTTGGATTTATACTTGGACACAAACTCGGGGTGCTTGGAGCCATCGACCTTGATCCAGAAAAACATGCCGGCGGTGGGAGGAATCCACTCGGCGATTTCCTTGGGGATGGACGCTTCGACACTTTCCATGGCAATGTCGCGCTTGGCGGTGTACGACTTTCGCAGCTCAATTAGCCAGTCAACGTAACCCTTCTGGCCCCAGCGCTGCAGGAGGCCATTGACAATGGACTGGGAAAAGCCACTGGCAACCTGGATGGTGACTTCGTGCTGTCTAAGGTATCGCTCAGCCAGTGCCGACTGGGTGACAATCCAGCCAAGTCGTGCGCCAGGGGCCAGAACCTTGGAGTATGAATCAAGCCTAACGACTCTTCCGTCGGTATCAATGGAAAGGTAAGAGTGAACAAGAGACTTGAGGAACTCTTCATGCGACACGGTCTTGGTGTTGCGGGCAGACTTGTCGAGGGTGAAGGTATCCATCTGGAGGAAGTAGTAGGGCTCGTCCTCGACCACCAGGAAGTCGTACTTCTGGGCAAGCTTGTAAATAGCCTTGCGTCGTTCGCCTCCGAGAGTACCACCAGTGGGGTTCTGACCAGTGGGGATGGTGTAAAGAAGCTTGGGCAAGGGGCCAGTCCAGTTCGCTAGCTGCTTCTCGAGGGCCTCAGGCACAATGCCCTCCAGATCGACTTCGACAGGGACAATCTTGACGCCGTTAGATCTGGCGCACTCGCTTGCAGACGAGAATGTGAACTGCTCGGCAAGAATGGTGTCGCCGCGGTTGGTGAAAGTACGAAGCGTGGAGTCCCAGGCCTGGGTGTTTCCGACGGTGAGGAGGATTTCCCAGTCACTGTAGAGGGGTGCGTGGATCATACGGGTGTGCTCCTTGATGAACTCGACAAGTGAAGGAGCGCCTGCCGAAGTGCCGTACTGCAGGGAAACGGACAGAGGAATATCAAAGTGCTCGCCGGCGTGCTTTTCAATCTTGATGTTTAGGTGCTCGTCGTCGGTTTCGGGAAGCACGTTGATTCCTCTTGTGAAGGGAGGAGCCAGGGAGTCGACGCTGATAGAGTTGAAGGGGAAGAGCTCTGGGAGCGGAAGGCCACCGCCAAGCGAGACAATGTTGGGGTCTGCGAAATGCTTGAAGGCCATCTTGAGCTGCGACGGGTTTCTTGAGTTGGCCTCATCGGAGAGGAGATGCGTGAGATCCTTGGCTTTAAGTTCGTTCGACATTTTTGGCTTCTTTGGAATATATAGACTGGGTTGAAGAAAGAAAGAAAGTCTAGAAAGTGCGGGCGGTGGGGGATGTTTTTATATTTCCGAAAGGAAGAAAAGAAAAAGAAGCAGGGAGAAGCGAAGGGTGTGGAGGAAGGTGTTTTGAGAGTGAATCATTCTGAAATTTTCACCGATAGTGGTTAGTCATCGTCGGATATCCAAGGCCTTTGCGCGTCTCCAAACGCCAGCCATTTCCGCTGAGGTATCGAAAGGACGCGCTAAACATGGCCAGCAGAGAACTAGGCAAGTGCTGGGCAGCATCAAGCAGCACTCAAATGCTGATCAGACCTCGCCGTTGAACCTTTTTTTTCTCATGTTTGGCGGCAGCAGGTAAGCTGTCAACGTCCTCAAAGAACGCGCACGGCAATTGGCGGAGTCAACTTGCTCTTAAACTCTGGATTTACAGTTCAACACCACAGTCATTCGAGACATTTCCAGTCCAGGATTCGGCCAGCCCCAGTAACTGCCCCTCGCACACTCAAACTGTCATTGCAATAGACGCGATATTTATACCTTGCAGCTCTTTACTTCTTTACCGGTTTCACGCGGAAGAAAAAAGACGCCGATAAAAGTCGGAAATGATTAGAAAATGATTAGTCATTATATCTGACTAACGTTAATTACTAATGATTACAGTATAATTATCAAGAAAGTCAATTTTTATAATTACATCATCTTTACATAACCTTTGTGCTATGTCATCGATCAGATGGTATTATTAATCATTGTTGAGGCCGGGAATTTAGTTGGTCGAGACTCAAGACAAGGCTGGGACTAGCGCTGCAGTTCTATTACTCCATTGATAAGAGTACGTAAACCGCAGTTGACATATAACAAATAATAATAATAATAAATAATAATAATTACACTTCGTGGTTGATTCTCGATCGATAACTGCCACTGTACAAAGTATGTTCTTAAGGCACCCAAGCACGCAAGCACTCGGGCTGTTCTTTGCCACCCGTGGGGGCAATGGCTTTCGGAGCACAAGTGTCCTGTAGTCTACGTAGTAGTCGTTTCAGCTACTTTCAAGGTTTCTGGGAGGGGTACACATGATGGCGAATCATCATACTAAGGACTCTGATATTTTCAAAGTGATTGTTGTAGAATGAATATCGCGATTGATCCGTGTTCAAATATTGGCCATTTTGGAACAAAAACGTTATGAAGAATAAAAGGCGTTGAGGAAGTTCATTCCGCATGCACCCGGGCAACTTTTTCATCTGCCGAGTGGCGTCGGTTTACGACCTTGGAACCTTCGGATGCGTTGCGACCGGCCGCCGCTGGTATCGCCTGCGTGAATAGATTGCCATTTCATATGGGCCACTCGGGCAGCCCTTTGATTGCTGTTTGTGCGGTTCAAGGTTCATGCGTCCTCCAACACCGTGGCCCGCCAGCCAATCAACCAACCAACAGCCGTGGCTGCAGTGTGTCTTTTTACTTGGTGTTGCAATGTTTTGTGGTGATTCGTGGATAAATTCCACGGAACTTCAGGAATAAATGAAGACTGGAATCACGATTTCATTCAAAGCTGTGGATGTTTCATGGAAGCCATGGAATAAAAAGGTACCCATGGTGGATGATTTACGTAACAGTGAATAATTAATGCCAATCAATTGATCAATGCGCTTGCCTTGCAATCTGTGAAATCATCATCATATTATTAATTTTGTGTCCTTTTTAATTCCATCGCTGCCTGCGCAGGCCTTGACAGATGAGTTCCAGAACGTGACATAATACAATACTCCAGCAGAAACAGGGTAACATCCCTGTTCTCTCCGGTACAACAAGCCAACAAAAAAAAAAACACAACAGGGCTGGAGTCGGTATAAAAAAGTCTCCATCGCCCCTCCTGTTGTGCTCTTTTTTTTCTTCTTCCTCCTGTCCATCCCTACTCCACATCACTTTCCTTCTCTTATCGCTTTTCATTGCTGTCCTCCCCCGACACTTGATAATCACAACCCCAATTGCGATTCATAGCGATTCTTATTGTCCTGGCTTGTTTTCTCAATTGATTTTCTGGATCATTCAATCAACTAATCTTCGCCAAATCCTTCGAATCTATTAACAATGACCTTTTCCGAAATCGATACCAAGGCAATCAACACCATCCGTGTTTTGGCTGTAAGTTTACTACCTCGATAAACTCATCCACGCTTCTTTTCTACTGCCTTTCTCTCATGGCTCTGCTTCAATCGGATCTGTTGTTTGCTGGCGCGGGTTTTTGAAAACCTTCGCGGGTTTTGGCATCCCAGTTACCAGTGGGCTACTTGCGTCTAATTAGAGTCATGAATTAAGAGCTGTCTTTTTTTTTTTTTTCCCTCATCTCTTTCTGGGTAATGTGGTTGATCCGGTTAAGCCGCCTAATCTGTACATTGTTTTGGGTTCTAGGCAACATCCCAACATGTTAAAGCTTGTCCGTTCTCACAACTATACCCCCACCTTGAACTTTGAATTTTCCTCGGATGAGAATACTCCGATTTGCTTGGACCCCTCTTCTAACTTGTTATTTTGTAGGCCGATGCTGTTTCTCTCGCCAACTCTGGTCACCCCGGTGGTAAGTAATTTCGCCTGAATTTGATAATCTAGATTGATGCTAACACTCCATGTTAGCCCCCATGGGTCTTGCTCCCGTTGCCCACGTGCTTTTCAACTACTTCCTCAGATTCAACCCTAAGAACCCAGAATGGTACAACAGAGACAGATTTGTTCTTTCCAACGGTCACGCATGCATGCTGCAGTACGTGCTTTACCACCTTTACGGATACTCCGACTACACTATGGATGCCCTCAAGCATTTTAGACAATTGAACTCTCTCACCCCCGGCCATCCCGAAGCTGAGCTCCAGGGAATCGAGGTCACCACTGGCCCTCTCGGCCAAGGTATCTCCAACGCCGTTGGTATCGCCATTGCCCAGAAGCACATGGCTGCTAGTTTCAACAGGGATGATTCTCCCATCGTTGATGGTTTCACCTACGCCATTGCCGGTGATGGCTGCTTGATGGAGGGTGTCGCCTCCGAAGCTGCTTCCCTCGCTGGTCACCTTCAGCTTGGTAATCTCATTGTCTTCTACGACGATAATCTCATCACTATCGATGGTGATATCAAGTGTGCGTTCACTGAGGACGTTAGCAAGAGATTCGAGGCCTACGGTTGGCAAACTCTTTTTGTCGAGGACGGCAACCACGATCTCGATGCCATTTACAAGGCTATCGTCGAGGCCAAGAAGGAGACCGGCAAGCCCACTTTGATCAAGGTGTCTACCATTATTGGATTCGGCTCCAAGAACGAGGGTACTCACGGCGTCCATGGTTCTCCTCTCAAGGCTGACGATATTGTCAGCGTTAAGGAAAAGTTTGGATTTGACCCCTCCAAGAGCTTTGATCCTCCCCAGGAGGTCTACGACTTTTACGGTAAGACTGTAAAGAAGAACCAGGAAGAGGAGGCGAAGTGGAACACAATGTACAAGGAGTACCAGACCAAGTACCCAGAGCTTGGCGCTGAACTCCAGCGCAGAATCAACAGGGAGCTACCCACTGACTGGGAGAAACTCCTCCCTGTTTACACCACCGCCGACCCTGCCATTGCTTCTCGTAAGCTCTCTGAAATGCTTCTCCAGAAGGTCTTTGACCATATCCCCGAACTTATTGGTGGTTCAGCTGATTTGACTGGTTCTAACCTTACCAGAACTACTGAGGCTATTGACTTCCAGCCTCCTAACACTGGTCTTGGTGACTGGACCGGCAGATACATTCGTTACGGTGTTCGTGAACACGGTATGGGTGCTATCGCTAATGGTATCGCTTCGTTCGGTGGCCTCATCCCTTACGTTGGTACATTCCTGAACTTTGTTTCTTACGCCGCTGGTGCCCTCAGACTTTCTGCTCTTTCTGGACACCAGGTCATCTGGGTTGGAACCCACGATTCTATCGGTCTCGGTGAGGATGGTCCTACACATCAACCTATTGAGACTCTTGCTCATTTCCGTGCCATCCCCAATTTGCAGGTCTGGAGACCCGCTGACGGTAATGAGACCTCTGCTGCCTACTCGCAGTCTTTTCTCTCTAAGCACACTCCTTCTGTGATTGCTCTTACCCGTCAAAACCTGCCTCAGCTCGAGGGCTCTTCCATCGAGAAGGCCTCTAAGGGTGGTTACACTCTTGTCGAGGTTGCCAAGCCCGACTTGATGTTCGTTGCCACTGGTTCCGAAGTTTCCATTGCTGTCGAAGCTGCCAAGGTTCTCAAGGAGAAGGGTATTAATGCTGGTGTCATTTCCCTGCCTGACTGGTTTACCTTTGGTAAGCAGTCCAAGGAATACAGGGAGTCTGTCTTCCCTGATGGAGTTCCCTTCGTTTCTGTTGAAGTCATGTCGACTATTGGCTGGGACAAGTACTCTCACGA
This sequence comes from Geotrichum fermentans, assembly GCA_030564905.1. NCBI lineage: Eukaryota > Fungi > Ascomycota > Dipodascomycetes > Dipodascales > Dipodascaceae > Geotrichum > Geotrichum fermentans. Next base: position 20,835 of record JAJMAG010000006.1, on the reverse strand, counting down.
GCACATTGGAATTGACACCTTTGGTGCTTCCGGACCTTACAAGGATGTCTACAAGCACTTTGGCTTCACTCCTGAGGCCATTGCCGAGAAGGCTGAGAAGGTTGTTGCTTTCTACAAGGGAACCGTTGTCAGATCTCCCATTAAGAAGGCTTTGTAATTTATTGGGTTAGAATCTTTGAAATGAACTGTATCTTTATGATAATTGAATAGCGCTATATAAAATAAGAATGTTTGTTGCTTACTTTGTCTTGAAAGGCAGTTTGAAATAAATCACTGAAAAGTCACATGACTGGGAGGTTTACAAAACTTTCATGATCTATTGTTGATCTGTAAACAGCTTTTGAATGTCCGGAAGGAACAGAGTAAAGTTGGGATCGCTACTTTGGTGTTCAGATATCCATACATAAGAGGCCGTGCGGTCCTTTATAAGTTTGAAACTGCCCTTTTTCGCGTTGTGCGAGACTCGCCCGTCTGCTGGACCCGGTACCATCATCCACTATATAGAAGCATGTCGTCGTCGCCGCCCTCGTCCCTGGAGCAAGACCTTTTAGATGGCTCTCTCGAGAAAATCACCGAAGGAAAGGCGTCGATCCTGTTTCCGAAAGGCAACAAGGTCTTTTATAACCCGATCCAGCAGTATAATAGAGACATTAGCATACTCGGTATCCGGGCTTGGAGCCGCATGTTTGAAGAAGAGAATTTGGCAAAGCAAAAGAGCTCTAGTCCTGGAGAATCAGCGCCCTATATTGAGATCATTGAAGCCCTTTCTGCGTCAGGGCTAAGAGCAATTAGATATGGCTTGGAGATTCCGAATGTTAAAAACGTCATTGCAAACGATTTCTCGGCATCGGCGGTCGAGTCCATAAGAGCGAACGCACAGTTCTCGGGCGCCGAATCAACTGTCACGCCGAACGAAGGCGACGCGAGCATGCTCATGTACCAGCACAAGACCAAAAATGTGCATGTGGTCGACCTGGACCCGTATGGCTCCGCGACACCGTTCATGGACTCCGCGGTCCAGGCCGTGAGAGACGGCGGCCTGCTTTTGGTCACTTGCACGGACTTGGGCGTGCTTGCTGGCAACGGGTACCCCGAAAAATGCTTTTCGCAGTACGGCGGTACGACGCTCTACTCGGACGCTTGCCATGAAAGCGCACTGAGGCTCGTGCTCCATATGGTTGCGTCGACGGCCGCCAAGTATGGAAGAGCCATTGAGCCCGTGCTGAGTCTTTCCATTGACTTTTATGTGCGGCTGTTCATTCGCATCCGGACGTCGCCAATCCTAGTCAAGCAAAACGCTGCAAACACCATGCTCGTCTACCACTGCACAGGCTGCGGCTCTACGGTTGACCAGCCGCTGGGCAAAGCGGTCGCAAAGAGCTCCGGCGACGATCACAACAACAACCACAAATTCGGGTACGCGCGTGGTCCAGTAGCGCCCGAAAAATGCGCTCATTGCGGCACGTACCACCGCCTCGCGGGCCCCATGTGGGGCGGGCCCATCCACAGCGATAAGTTCATCGACACCATGCTCGACCTGCACAAAACCCTCGACCCGCAGGTCTACGCCACCAAGCCGCGCATTGAGGGCATGCTGACGCTTGCGCGCGACGAGCTCAAGGACGTCCCGTTCTACTTCTCGGTCCAGAACCTGGCGTCCGTGCTCCGCGCGTCCTCGCCGCCGCACCGCAAGATGGTCTCGGCGCTGTGCAACGCGGGGTACCGGGTTTCAGCGACGCACGCGCGGGCCGGGGCCCTCAAGACCGACGCGCCGTACAGCGTGGTGTGGGATATCCTGCGACAATGGATCACAAACGAACATGGTGGCCAGATTTCAAAAAACCTGAAGCCCGCGTCTCCCGGCACTGCAATTGTCAAGTCTCTCGCCACAACGTAAGTCTATTTCTCTGCCCTTGTCTTTTGGGCTTTGCTAACAATGTATCTAGGATAGATGTGTCTTTTGAAGACCACCCGCGGGCGCTGGAACTGGAAGAGCTTCGCAAGTCCAAGGTTGTAAGGTATCAGCTCAACCCGACCAAGAACTGGGGCCCGAAATCCAAGGCCGCCCATAACTAACGCAATGCCTTTTTTGTCTTTGTACTGTACATACTATCTGTCCACAACCTTATTTGAATCCCTTAGTGTTTATATTTTAGTACTTGTGATCACCATAACTGCCTTTCTGTGTTTCCCAAAAACGCTCGACGTCTCTGATGTCGCTGACGTAATCGGGCCATGCCCTTTCGATTCGAATCGTTTACAGCCTTTTCCCTTTTGTATAACTTCCCTCACCATCGGCATCCAACATTCACAGATCAAACACCGGTACCGCAGTCGTCGTTACTCAACTAGACATAGAAAGAAATAAGAACAACAACAACAACAACAATAGAAAAGATGACTGAATCCGACAAACCTCGACTTAGCGTTGCGTTCTGCTGTCTAGGCAATATGTGCGTATTACCATCGTGAACAATTCGTGCTTTGGCTTTATCGTTCATGTTCAATATTGAACTTCTTTTATTAACATTTTCACCTTACAGATGCCGCTCTCCCATGGCCGAGTGAGTTCCTCCCCAGCGCACCCAAATCCGAACCGCCTCTTTGTTCAGATTGTCCAAATTTGTTTTTTGTGATGTTTGGTCTAACACCGGGCAAAAGAGCGGTATTCAAGCATACCGTTGAGCGGCTCAACGTCCAAGACCGGTTCGAACTCATTGACTCGTTCGGCACGGCCGCGTACCACACGGGATCGACGCCGGACGACCGGTCGGTCCAGGTGTGCAGAGACAATGGCGTCAAAGTGTCGCACCGCGCACAACAAATTGTAAGGTCCCTTTTCTTTTCTTTGGAGTGATCTTTTCTTTGGAGTGACGGATGTGTGATCAAGTGAGAAAGCTAACAACAAATTAACAGAGTGCAAGCGATTTTGACAAGTTTGATTATATCCTGGCAATGGTAAGTTCGTCGTGCGTTGATTCAATTTACATGTCTGTCTAACACAAAGTTTCTTAGGACCGCGCAAATGTCAGAAATTTGCAACGAATTCAGCCAAGCAACTCTAGAGCTAAACGTATGTATAGATTGGCGGGGCAAAGCAATGCCTGTGGGTAGCGTTACAAATGATTAATCTGTTAGTTATGCTATTTGGCGAGTTCCGTGAAGATGAGCAGTTCAACAGGGTCGTTGAAGACCCATACTATGGCGGAGACTCTGGATTCCAGTTGAACTTCAAACAGCTCACCCATTTCTCAGAGGTGTTTATTAAGAGAGTCCTTTAGATTATTTTTTTTTCGTCTTTTCTTTTCTTCCAATACATATTATTTATGTTTTCCAGCTTCGTTCTACATATTTTGGGCATGTTGCGCGCTTCAAATGTCGTCTTCCAAGTATTGGTATTCAAACTTGAAGTTCGACTTGCGTCGTTGTAACCACAGTCCCTCAAAATCAAAATAGCGATATGTTCCTTGCTCATAATCATTGTTAATTTCTTTGGGCTCTTCATGGCGTTGGAACCATGTCAGGAATCGCTTGTGAAATCTCCAACTCCGGTTTTTCAATTCCTTTGCGGCCAGCGCCTGCTGGTACGTGCCTTGTCGGTAGTAGAAAATGTAAAACAGCGTGTCGATATCCATCTTTTCCCCAATTGTCGATGCGTCGTCAAGAGCCGCCAGGGGTTCTTGCGGGTAGTATGACGGCGTTGGGAAATATGAAGCGGGCTGATAGTACTTGGGCTTATTGGCCATAAAACTATCCGGGCAGTTCATGTACGAGCTTTCCAGTAGCTTGGAGATCGACGAAATCGGAGGAGGTGTTCCAATGCGACTCTTGGCGGCTTCAAACGAGCTTATTAAATCAAGGAGACCAGGAGGAAGATTGCCCTTTCTGGTGACTGTCGAGTTTGGAGGGGACACGGTAGCGGTCCTACTGGTTGCTTCCGAGCTAGAGGTACCAGAGGACGTCTTAGCATTCTTTGCAACTGGTTCCGTGACACGAGCATTAGTTTCTGGAATCGGTTCGGCAACTGCAGCTACCTCTGCATCCTTCTTAGTAGGGGTTGCCGCAGCTGGGGCCGATGGGGTCGAAGTGGCTCCCGAGGGTTGCACAGGGACGTTAGTGGCCGGAGGTGTAGACTGTATAGTTGCAGACGGTGGCGGCAGAGGTGAGAGACCCTGAGGTATCGAATTACCCGAGCCGGCAGCAGCCGCAGAGGCGTATTTGAGCTCGTTAGTGGATCTTACGGGTGGGGGAGCCGGTTTCATTCCCCCGAGTATATGGGACGGTAGCGGAGCTATGGGATGAGCGGTAGCCACAGGAGTGGCAAGTGAAGATTTTTGCACAACAGGGGTTGCGTGAGACGTGGTGCTTGATGAAGTTTCGCTTTTAGTGCTATGGCTAGTAGTGCTCTGGGTTGAGGCAGAGTGAGAGGAATCCTTGTAAGAGCCACTGTTCTCTGTTGCGAGATCTTCAAGTGAGTATGACGGCGTATCTTCGTGCACGTAGCTTTCTTCCGCGTCTTCTTCATCAAGATTAAGTTCATTGTAAATCTCATCATCTTCCGCAAAATCAACGTCTTGATTGGACTCAACGTAGTATTGTACGTCATCTTGAATGGTATTGACAGAATCTGGCGAAATCGTACCATTTTCGAGCATACGTAGAATGATCTCCAACTTTTCAATATGCCACCGGTGTCTGTCTAGAGCATCCTCGATTTCCGATATCCGGTCCTGCTTTGCAGTATCCTTTCGGCCCTTTTTCATGGACCCTTGTATCGTTTCTTGCTCGGCCTCTAATGCTTCCACTTGGTGTTCTAGCTCTTCCAGGTTGTTGGATACCCAAGCACTTGTCTCGGCCTTTTCTTTTTCCCGCGGATCAAGCTTTGTTGAGTTTATCAACCCTTCTTTGCTATAGGCTTTGGTTTTCATTTCCTTTTCACAGGCTTTAAACCGTTCCATTTCCTACAGTCTGGTTAGAATAAAATCTTTTTGGAGTAAGAGGCGCTTACATTTTCGATCAGTTTTCGTTGTTCCGTCAGCACTTTCTTGTCTTTGATGTCGTTACTGCCCATCCATGTCTTGATCTGGTCTCGCAGTCGCTGGAGCTTTTTAATTTCACGTTTTAAGTCCTATTACATTTCTTCGTTAGTCCATAGTGCTTGGTGGGTTTAAGCAGCCGGAAGTGCATACCTGTTCCAACTTTTCTTTCTGCGACTGATTGGTCGACATCTGCACTTTCTCATACGTTGAATCAAACGCCAGAATGCCTTCAGCGACTCGCTTGAAGACGCGATCCATTTCTCTGCAATACTATTAGCCATCCATAAAAAAAAAAAAAAATCATGAGCAGTTCACACATACTGTTGTAACTTCCTGGCAGCCATCGTGAATATTTCAGATTGAATCCGCTAGAACTATGGCTAATCAATACCAGTGTCGATGGATTTCCTTCCTTTCAAACACCAGGAGAGCAGATTTTTTTCTTGGAGTTTGGTGTGTGAAGAGATCCGGTCAACTAGTTGGTCAAAAATTATTGCCAGTCTATTTGAACAGCCCTAACCCACACAAAGTCAGTGTAGCTGTGATGCCGAAATTGGTAAGCGGGGGAACTCACAAGTTGGCCTTGGAAAGAAGACGAAATTGGACCTGCCAGTGAGCGTGAATGGATTCACCGACAAGGTACTAGCACTGCAGATATGGATCTGAAGCAGCCTCAGAATGCTCATCTATAGCCATGTATATCAACCTTAGGTAGTCTCAGGTCGCTAGTGGAATATCTAACAATGCACCTGTATATTATTAAAGAGTCTATTTTATTGGCTGTGCACGCGCATTTCTGTGCTGGATGTCAAATCACAAACTATGTTCTGTACGCACGATATGTAAACATGGCAATATTGCAAGATTTTCTTACTAAGAACTCTGCGACTGATCTTTCGAATCATTCTAAAGAGGGAGGTCTTAGTTATGTCTTTTATTATCTTCTTGCTGATTGGAATTAAAAATGGATTAAATATTCTATGAAGTTCATCAAAATTGTGCTTTTACATTTTCCGAGGAGTATCTACCTGTGATACAGGGTTCAGTTTCAGGTTTGCAGAGCAGTGAAGATGGATACGAAGTGCTTTCAGGTACGGACGGATAAACGACTCAATATAAATGTCTTTCATTTGAAACTGTTTCTTGTTGGAGGACTTCAATACTTCTCCATCGGCTAGATGCACGTGGTGATTAGACTTGTATTAGCTATTTTGCACTTTTTTTGGAACTATACGAATTATGTGCCTATAATTCTGCGTGCAATACTGTGTATTGTTCAGAAATTTAGATTTTAGTTAATGTAACAAGATAACAAGATGAAATACTAATAATGATGAAAACTGGCAGAAGTGAAAACTCTATGGCACAAATAATCACATTGAACTCCAGTTGCAAACGCTGAGAACTTTAGAAACATAATCAGGAAGTATGAAGACAAAACAAGAGTAAGCTTGATATCGAGAATATTTAAGGTGTCTGTTAATTTAGGATAGCAATCCGCATTAAACCTGATTTAATTAATGGATGCCAAATTGGGGTCCTTCAACCTTCAAGTTGGGGGTTCTCAATACCGCGTTTGATGTGATTCATTAATGCCCATCTGGGTGTACCTTGACATAAACGGGATTCATAAAAGAAAGATTCAGCTCCAACATTTGCGTACTTGAACCAGCGAAGCTTCTCTTTTTTATTGATTTTTGTTTTAAGGGAAACAATACTAAGCCGGAAGGTGTTGTCATTTTCAGAGCTGTTTCAATATACTTTTTTTATATGAATTTTCTTCGGGTGTAATGATGAAAACAGTCTCGCTGAAAAAGATACGAGAGCGCCCACATTGGCACAAACGCCTTTCTCAAATTCATGTCACCACATCCTTATTTCGAAATCCAGTATGTGACTTTTGACATTCAACCAAGACGCTACTTAGAAGTAATGGTTTGAATCTTCAGGTTCTTCAACGTCAGGATCACTCGAAGATGAGCTTTCGTTGAGAATCTGAGGCTCGGGCGCAAATGTAACCGTAGAGGTGTTGGTAGACTTTCTTGGCAGCTTTTCTATACCCCCAGTGAAAGGGCCGGCGACTGATATGGCGGATTGGTAATGGCTAAACTGATCGTTCCCGATTGATTCAAGGGCGGTTTGGAAACTGATTACACTGCCAGCCGAAGATCTTGTTTCAAGAATACTCTTGGGATAGTAATTATGATCTTGTAATATGGTTAGTATCGGAGAAAAGTTGAGATGGAAAAAAAAGAAAAACGTACCAGCTTTGTTCCTATTGGCATTCAAAGAGTCTGTTTCTTTAAAAGCTCCTAACGCCTTGCTGCTCGTCATTGAAGGGGTGGAGGCCGCGAATTTCTCGTCGTATGGAGATGTCTCCTCCGCGATATACTGCGATTGTAATCCGACTGGATTTCCTTTCTTAATATTGATCGAATGAGCACTTTGAGAATATGGCATTTTGTGCAACCGCGCCAATTCAGCCTTGTTTTGTTTTCCACTGTCCAAGTCGACCAAATTGGGCTTTGCCTGGACCGCCGTCATCGTGCCCGAAGAAATGTGAGCAGATGATCCTGCATAGTTTGTGGTAGCAATAGAGGATCTAATGGAGGGGCCTGTGTCCAGCGTCAAAACGTCGTTATTCTGCTGCTGCTGCTGCTGCTGCATAGACGGTCTATTAGAGTATTGTGTCTGTCTAGTCGTGACTCCTGGAATGTAAGCAATGGGAATAACATTGGAGGCCCTGGAAGAGCTCAAGAATGACAGAGATGATCTTATTTTGCTCCCCATGTATTTTGGAGATTCATTCAATTCCTTGTTGAAGCTTGTCTTTTCTTTGAATCTCTTTTCTTGAGCATGCCTACTCGTTTTGCGCGGCTTGTAGTAGCATCGCCAAGTTATCAGCAATAATGAAATTATCAAAAGTGCTGTGCCTCCTATAACACTGCCTATGATTACACCTTTGTGAGATTTCCCTGGACTTGGGGCTTGCTCGATACCAGATGACAAAACAGTACTCTGGCAATTGGTAACTGGGCAGCTGTGGCAAGTCTGGGTTGTCATTAGACATTCTTGGCCCTTTGGGCAAGTCGGGCACACAGGAGGTGTATCGCACACAACGCACTCTCGTCTTCTCAGCGAACGTATGACTTTGGATAGTCAGCTTGTCATGTTTCTGTTATAGGATACAATCTTTTACCTTGATCCATTTCAATGTCAACTTACAAAAATTATCTTCAACCATGAATTTGCCTCTGTTTGCGCGTCTATTTGATAGTGAATTGAAAGAAGAAGAGAGTCCATTTAATATAGTAATATACATGCAAAGAAAGAACAATCGTTATACTCGATATAATATTTAAGAGGGTTATGAACAATTGTTCAACAAATTTCATCTGAAACACATGTGTTTGAACATTAAGACCAAAGATTTTTTCAACTCCACATAGTGAAAAATTTATGCAGCCTTGTTGCCTCTGCCTCCAACGTTCGCAAGGCGGTCGAGAATTTCAGCAGAAACAGAAATTTCAGGCAGCTTGGAGCTACCAGTGGTAGGAGGAGCTTCTAGGAATCCAATAGCAATCAAGTAAGACAGGTAAATTCCCATTTGCTTGTTGTCAACGCCCTTGCCGCTGGACAAATCAACACCAGTCCAGGAAGCATCCTTGAGGAGAGAGGTGCGAGTATTGGTGTCATCAAGTTCAGGAGCCTTGGTGCTCTGAGGCAAGTCATCCAGAACAAAGTGTAGCAAAGGATAGAGTGCGTTGTCGTTAGCATCTGCAATGACATACTTCTCAAGAGCAATACGCCAAGGAATGTAGTCAACCTCTGAAACTTGGTAACCGTAGGCCTTTAATGATCCCAAAAACTGGTTGAATCTGATTCTAGGTTGCGAGGTAACATGGGCCACGGTGAGCTTGTCATCAGCAGGAGGGTGGAAAGCGGTTGCCACCACCACTCGGGCAACGTGATCAACAGGAACCATGTTAACTGTGTTGTAGATATCAGGCATAGAGCCAAGCTGGACGCAGCCCTTGACCATTCTGATCAGGAAATCGTCAGTATTCACTGAGCCAGTAGCAGAATCGCCAAAGACGTAGCCAGGTCTAACAATGCATCCACGAAGACCAAGGTGGTCGCCAGCATAGCGAATAATTCTCTCAGAAACCCACTTAGATTGTCCGTAACCATTGCCCAAACCAGTTGATGAGCCTTCAAGATCGTCAGACTCAGGAATACCGGCACCGCCCTCATCCACAATGGAGTCGGATAGCTCGACATAGTACTGAGTGTCGACCGTGGAAGTAGAAGAAACAAAGTTGAAGAACTTGGGCTTTCCAACGGTACAGAGTTCCATGACATTGATGGTACCAATGACATTCGGTCCTCTAAGCTTGGCATAAGGGTAAACCCAGTGAACAAGAGCACCATTGTGGATGACAACATCAACTTCGTTGACTAGATGCTCCCACTCGGCGTCAGCAAGACCAAAGTGCTTGTTCTCCAAATCGCCAATGACAGGGATAATGCGGGAAGCAAAGGATTCCTTCCAGATGCCGTAGGCAATGCCACTGTTCTTGATGCGTTCAAGGCCCTTGACCTTATCAGCAGCACGGACGTGAGCGTAAATCTTGACATCAGTTCCCTCACGATCAAGCAAATCGCGGACAATGAACGATCCCAAGAAGCCGGTAGCACCTGTGAGGAAAACTGAAAGAGTCTTGTTCTTGTCTAAAGAAGTGTTGCGGGTAGTAATGTAGGCAGAAGGCAAAGCGGTCTTGATAAGTTCTTGAGCATCCCGAGCATATTCAACAGCAGCTTCAGCAGGAGCAGGTGTAGATTTGGGATCATAAGCAGAGTTAGAAGTAAGCTTCTCAATCTCAGCCGCAAAAGCAGAAATGGTGGGGTGAGAAAAGATAATTCCAAGAGGAACATCTACAAGAAGCTTCTTTCTCAGAGCAAAAATCATTCGGGTAGCCAGAATAGAGTGGCCACCGAGGTCAAAGAAGGAATCAGTGGGCTCGATGACAGCAGGTCTTGTTGGCAAAACCTCAAGCCAGACGTCTCTTACTTGAGCTTCAGTAGGAGTGAACTGTATGGACTCACCAGAAGTCTGCTGAGAATGCTTGGCAACTGCGTTGAGCTGAGCGGTATCAGGGAAAGGAAGAGCAGGCTTATCAACCTTACCATTGGGGTTCAGTGGTAGCTGAGAAAGAGGAACAATGACAGTGGGGACAGCGTAAGTAGGGAGCTTGGTCTTGAGGTAATCCTTGATGTCCTTAATGAGGCGTCTGTAACGAACAAGACCCTTGACAATCTTATCATCCTCCTCTTCATCAAGACTTTCGTGAGCAGAAAACAGAGAGGCATCCTCAACAGAGTGTGGCACAATGTACGAAATCAAAACGGGCTCCTCATCCTTGTCTCTTCTAACCAAAGTGACATTTTCTCTCACAAATCTATGCTGGGATAGATGAGTATCGATCTCACCCAGTTCGATGCGGAATCCACGGATCTTGACCTGATCATCGGCTCTTCCAGAGCACTCGACGTTACCATCAGGCAAGTAGCGGCCCAGATCGCCAGTGCGATAAAGTCTATCACGGGGGCCGAACCAGTTCTTTCTCCAAGGCTCGCCCTTGTCAGCCTTGGCATCAAGCTCACGCCAATGTTCGTTATCAATAAACCAGTTATTGACAAACTTCTGAGCAGTCATATCAGGAAGTCTGAGGTAGTGTTCAGCAAGGCCGCCAGCACGCACGTAGATTTCACCGACTTCACCAATACCACATACCTTGCTCCTGTCATTGCGATTGACAATGAGAAGCTGAACATCTAGCATACCCTTACCGGCAGGCATGATATCCTTCTGAGACTGCAAGAAAGAGCTGTCGTCATTGTAAGATGGTACTCTGAAGTATGAAACAGCTCTTTGAGTTTCGGTGGTACCGTACATGTTAACAATAGCAACATTACGGGCCAGAGATTGGAGTCTCAGACAATCTCTCTTGGTGAGGACATCACCGACAAAGAAGGCATGGTGCAAAGAAGGAATTTCGTGCGTTGCTTGCGCAGATAAAAGCTGACCCATAGCAGGGGTGAGATGCGTCACGGTAGCGCCGTAGTTGCTCATCCATTCTGCAAGCTTACCTGGAGTTCCAATGTCATCAGCAGTGGGGACGAGAAGTTGGGCACCAAGGAAAAGAGGGGTGAACATGTCTCTTTGAATAGGATCATGGGCAATACCTGAAAGCATGGTGAATTTGTCCTTCTCAGAAAGGTTGAAAGTTTCCGACATCCAAGGGAAGTAATAAGTTAAAGAGAAGTGACGTCCCTTGACGCCCTTGGGGATACCCTCAGAACCAGAGGTGAAAGAAAGGGTAGGATTGTTGTCAGGGCCAACAACTATACCCGTTCTCTTGGACTTGAGACTTTGAACTGAAAACAAGGAATCCTGTTCTGTCGCACCATTGCCGTCACCAGTGATGGTACCATCAGAAAGTAACTCCAGAGCAGGAAGATGAGCAATTAAATCCAGCTCTTCCTTGATATACTTGCGAACCAATGGAGCCAGAACACCAGCCTTCTTGATGACCACCAAAGCCTTGGGCTGGGCAACGGAAAGGTAAATGTTTTGGCGGGCGGCAGGATATGCAGGGTCGATGGCAGAAAATGTAGCACCTGCCTTAAGAGCACCCATGACAGCGACAACAAAGTCAACACCGCGGTAGGCGTAAATCATCACAACATCGCCCATCTTGATGCCTTGAGCAATCAAGTAGTGAGCAATAACATTTGATGCTTCGTTAATCTGTTGATAAGTAAAGCTTCTGCCTGTGCTGTCGGTGTCAAGAAAGCTAGGTGTTTCTACGATACATGTTCTGTCCGGGAATTTATCCGCATTATCTGCAAAAATGTCGTGGATGGCACCTCTGAAGCCGTTCCAGTGGAGATCCCTCGTGGGATCCGGGAGAACTGACTTTTCAGACTCCGAGATAAGGGAAACTGCACCAACTAGAGCTTCGACTGGACTTTGGCCAAGGTTAGCAGCCAGAGTTTGAATTTGCTCGGTGATGGCAACAATTCTAGCCTTCTTAAATAGAAGGGAGTTGTAATGGATATCGATGTGGGTAGGGTTCCAGAATAAGGAAAGAACCGTTTGTCTGCCCTTGGCGGAGCCTAGTACAGCATCATTGAGGGCATGCGATAGGCCAAATGACGATTTATAAAGGGCAGGAGGGGCAGTCAGTTTGTTCGAGGTTTGAATGTAAGTGGAGAGACTGGCCAAAGAAACAGGCTGTGATCTTGCACTGGAGTCATTTTCGAGAACTGCGGACACAATTTGTGAGAACGTGGTCTTGCCGGTAATTGAGGTTCTAAAGACGTATGCCTGGTTACTTTCCGTGGATGTACCGAGAACAATGTCTTCATCGCCTGTGAGGCGAAACACTAGTAGCGCGTAGATTGCCAGAGCAACATTATAGGCCGAAACCGGTTTGTTGATGCTGATTGAAACTGCTGCAGCAATAGTGTTGAGGTTGTTTTCAAACTCCGGGGTAAAGTTGAAACGGTGTGAAGCTTCCACGACCTTGCCCTCGGCGGGAGCGACGAAGTCAAACGGAAGGACGGAAGAAGTGAGTGATTTGAGCTTATTGCTCCAGAATTGCAGGGCTTCCGAGGACATTTTTCTAATGATCTGGAACGATGTTAGTTGAGAGCAAGCGATGGGTGACTATCCAGAGGAGATTGACTTACATTGTATAATGGTAAGGGAGGCTATGGGAATATCAAAGGATGAAATGAGAAGAGAAAGCGAAGGAGGGAAAGAATGCTTATAAGGAAGACCGGATCTGAACGAAATTCAAAAAGTTGGAGGAATTTTTTTTTTTGTTTTGTTTATGCGTATGGGAATTTTTCAGTTTTCTGTTCGATGACTCAAAGAGCTCTAGATTAGTCAATGCTGGGGAAGGCGGAGACCACCATTTGAAGTTCAAGTTCGTGAGAGCGAGAGTCAAAGCGGTAGTAGTCCATGCGTTCATAGGCTTATGAGTTCAAGAGCTCAAGGGTTTATAAGTCCAAGAGTTTAGCATATCTTAGCAAATCTTGAGCTATTTGCAACATCTACTATCGTGAGGACAATCGAGACTGATATCGAGAATTTCATTATAGAACTCTCACAGTTGGTTGGCTTGTTCTAATAGGCAAATTTCGCATCCTTTAATCAAGCTCATTCAAATTTCATTTAGATTAGTCCGAACGCTTTTAGTCCTAGTCATAGTCATAGTCCTAGTCCTTATTCTGGTGCTAATCTGTTCTGGTCGTCGCCTGGACCCTTTCTAAAGTGCCTGTGTCTATCGTTTGCAATGAGCCTTTACCAAGATTCGTGAAACTCCTGAAGCTCAATTCTCTTACCTCGTTTAAGCCTCTTGAAGACGATTCTTTCACTCTAGAGCTCTGTAGCCATGCCATAGCCATAGCCATTCTATAGCCGCTCGTCGGCCAGCCCGTAAACCCTAAGCCCGGGTAACTGAAAAATCTCGACGCCTATAAACTCACTCCTTTGTGCCTCTGCATTTTCCTTCTCTTCATCACGTCTTTTTTGACGTGAATACTCCCTCCCTTCATGATCGAGCACCTTCGGTCATAACTGCTTTAGTTCACGGTTCTCTGGCGGTATAGCTAAGGACTTGACCTCTGGGTGCTTTTGCGCTTAGTGGCTCATTAGAGAGAAGACCAAAGAATTCCAACAAGCCGGAGTGTTTTCCGTTCCATGGAAAGTGCTTGACGTAGTCGAATTCGACATTATATTTATTATAATAAAATTAAGCTACATATACTTGCACTTGAAGAATAGTAGCGCTCTAAAACTTACATGATGACCTCGTTCTTGACATCGCTCTTGATCTCCTTGTGAGGGAGAACAACAGTGTTCTGAACGTGGACCTCATCGGCCACAACGACATTAGAAGAAAGAATGGTGACAGTCTGTACACGAACACCATCCTTAATGACGGTAGTCTCGTGGTCCGTAACCAAACAAGGAGAGCCCTCGACACGAGCCCACTGGCCAACCTTGCTGTCACTGGCTACAATGCTATGGAGGACAATGGCGTTAGGTCTAATATCCACGTTGTCCAAAATGATGCTGTCGTTAACACGGGCACCCTTTCCAATGCGAGCACCAGGCCCGATGGAAACGTTAGGGCCAAGCTTGGCCGTGGGGTCAACGGTGGCAGAAGGATCAATGTACACAGGGGGCACAATGGTAGCGGAAGGAGCCGCTAAGCCAACGGCCTTGGGATTAGTCTGGAACAGCTTTTGAAGATACAGGGCATTGGCGGGAAGGGCGCTGCCCGCGGTCTTGATCTGTCTCCAAAAGTCCTTGGTTTCATACACGTAGAAGGCGTTAGTCTCAGGAAGTCTCACCAAGATATCCTGCTCCAAGCGGAGAACATCCTGAGATTCGTCGTCGCCAAAAGAGGTGTCCTCGTGCTCATCACGGGCAAGCTTGGCGCTAGCAATCACGTCGAAAATGGTCTTGTCAAAAAGGTAGACACCGGCGTTGATGAGGTCAGAGAGCTTAGACTCTGGCTTCTCGACGTAGTGAATGACTTTTTGGGACTTGTCAGACACGATGGCACCAAAGTTTGAGGCCACGTCGATGGGAACACGGGTACCCAGGATGACAGCCTTAGCATTCTTGGCCTCAAAGAGCTGGTTAATTTCCTTCAGAGGGAAGGAGCAGCAGACATCGGCGTGAATAACAAAGAATTTGGAGGGGTTTCCCTTCATGATGACGTCTCTGAAATGATACAAGCCGCCAGCCGTTCCCATGGCCTTGTACTCACGCAGATACTTGATGGACACATCAGGGTACTGCTTGTGGGTTTCAGCAATGAAATCCTTGAACACAGAGTCTTCGTAGAAGCCAATGAGCAGAATCTCCTTGACGGTGGGCACCGCGACGACCTCATCGATTGCGTGGGAGAGAATGGGCTTTCCAGCAACGGGGAAGAGGACCTGCAGCACGTGTTAGCACGAGAAACGCCAATGCCGGAGCACGTCGAACAAAAGTACATACCTTGGGGATATCAAGAGAGAGAGGTCTGAAGCGAGTTCCTCTGGTGCCACCACCAACCTGCGCGAGCTGTTAGCAAATGCCGGCGTGAGGCTGCGAGGGTTGCGCAGGGCGCAATCAACATACGAGAATGAGAGCCTTGGAAGCCATTGTGGGTTGTATCTTTGGAAAGAGCGTAGATGACAAAGAATAAAAAGAAGATAAACGAAGAATCAAACAAAAAAAAGAAGATAAACGAAGAATCAAACAAAAAAAAGAGCTTGCTGGTTCAATGTAGTTCGTGTGTTGTTCGTTGTCGAAGGAAGAACTCTGGCAAGGTCGCGATTTCCCATTTCAACGCCGCAGCACAAAGGAGCGGCTGACTCAGCGCTGAGCTCAGCATGGAATTTTCCAGTCGCCGACTGCCCGTCGAGTTTCTTCAGCGACTTCCACCATCACCACCACCGCCATCACCAGCACCAACCCCTCCACCATCTACACCTGCTGGCTCCTGGCTCTACAACTCACCATCGTATGCTACGATCTTCCACATCTACTGCCTTAAAGGCCCTGGCAGCCCGCAGGATTTTGCTGCGTTCCGCAGCATCCCCAATGCTGACCACTGTTCGCCACTTTTCGTTTCCTTCGTGGGCATCGATCAACCAGTCTCCTTCGCTTGGATCCAACACTTCCGCTGCTCTGCTACACTCAAAAGAACAACTAGCCAATAGATCACTCAACAACCCCAGCCTTCAGGCCGATTTCTACAAGGTCCTTTTGGCCTCCAATTATCCACATCTTGTCGTCTCCCGCTACGAGACCCCTGGCGTCGCCAAGAGCCCGGAATGTGATGCTTACTATGTTAGTGCACTGAAGGCTGTTGGAGACCTTGAAAAAGCTCAGGCCGTAGAGGCAAATTTGGTCTCTCAACAGCCTGCGGGCGAAGCTCAGTTCAGACCCATGTATGGATCCCGCGGCACTTCTGTCGAGCCCATTCATGTCGTCATTTCCGAGAGCAACTTCTCTGCTATTCTCAAGTGGTTAAAATGGCTCATTCCCGTTGGTCTTGCTACTTACGGTATTTACACGGGCTTTTCCTTCCTTTCTGATACTTCTTCGGTTTTCAAGGGCAGCACTCCCGATATCTCAAGCAGCAAGATCGCCGATGGCACTAGTGGCACACAGTCTACCGTGCGTTTCTCCGACGTTCAGGGTGTGGATGAGGCCCGATCTGAGCTTGAGGAAATCGTTGACTTCCTCAAGGACCCATCCAAATTCACCGGTCTTGGTGGAAAACTCCCTAAGGGTATTTTACTCACCGGACCCCCCGGTACCGGTAAGACTCTTCTTGCTCGAGCTGTTGCTG
Organism: Geotrichum fermentans; assembly: GCA_030564905.1. Classification (NCBI taxonomy): domain Eukaryota; kingdom Fungi; phylum Ascomycota; class Dipodascomycetes; order Dipodascales; family Dipodascaceae; genus Geotrichum; species Geotrichum fermentans. The sequence continues at coordinate 4,373 of JAJMAG010000006.1, read as the reverse complement.
GCGAGGCTGGCGTTCCATTTTTTTTCATGTCCGGTTCTGAGTTTGATGAACTTTACGTTGGTGTGGGTGCCAAGCGAGTGCGTGAGCTGTTTGCAGCCGCCCGTGCAAAAGCTCCTGCCATTGTGTTCATTGACGAGCTGGACGCCATTGGAGGAAAGCGTAACCCCAAAGATCATGCCTACTCCAAGCAGACCCTCAACCAGCTTTTGGTTGATCTCGATGGATTTTCGCAATCCACAGGCGTCATTTTCATTGCTGCCACCAACTTCCCAGAAATGCTGGACAAGGCGTTGACTCGCCCTGGTCGCTTTGACAAGATCGTTAATGTCGAGCTGCCCGATGTTCGTGGCCGCATTGCCATTCTCAACCATCATATGAAAAAGGTCGAGACCAGCAACGACGTTGATTCGTCCATCCTGGCCCGAGGCACCTCTGGGTTTTCTGGAGCCGACCTTATGAACCTTGTAAACCAGGCGGCAATTTTTGCTTCACAGCAAAAGGCCGTGGCCGTTGACATGTCGCATTTTGAGTGGGCCAAGGATAAGATTCTCATGGGCGCTGCTCGCAAGACCATGGTCCTGACGGAAGAAACGCGCCGCAACACTGCATTTCACGAGGCTGGCCATGCTATCATGGCTCTCTACACCCCCGGTGCCACCAGCTTATATAAGGCCACCATCCTGCCCCGAGGATCTGCACTAGGTATTACATTCCAGCTCCCCGACATGGACAAGTACGATCAGACCAAGAAGGAACTTCTTGCGCGTTTGGATGTGTGCATGGGTGGTAAAATTGCGGAAGAAGTTCTTAACGGCCCTGAGAACGTCACGTCAGGATGCTCCTCTGACCTAAAGGCTGCCACGCAGGTTGCTCGGGCCATGGTTACATCGTTCGGTATGTCAGATGTAATTGGCCCCGTGCAGCTTTCGGAGAACTGGAACGACTGGTCAGCATCGACGAGACACAACGCTGAGCAGGAAATTCGAAACCTGTTACTGGACTCGGAGAGCCGTACACGCAAGATGCTGAAGGAGAAGGACCTTGAGCTGCGACGACTAGCACAAGGTCTTGTCGAATACGAGACACTGGACAAGGAGGAGATGGAAAAGGTTGTGCGGGGCGAGAAGCTCACGAAGGAAAAGACGGTGACCAACACCGTGGTGCGCAGCGAGGATATTAAGGACAAGCGGAATACGGCGGGGCCCAAGGTTGAGCTGTCAGCCAAGGAAGTTAACGTATAACGCGGTTACTATTTGTTATCGATGATTTTTTTTCTCATTAGTAGTGTACTTTCCATATTGCTCTATTCCATGTACATAAATATTCGCATTGGAGCCGTTTCGTGGGGCATGGCGGTGGAATCCCGTGACTAATCGTATGGGTGAACTCAGAATCTCAGAATCTCAGTGGCACCAGAAATGGTGGGAAATGGATGTTGTTCTTTCTCACACCAACACAACTGAAAAACCATGGCTGACCGCACGACGACCAGCAATTCCGCAGCACCAGCCGCCAGCCACAACGCCAGCACGCTGTCCGAACTCTACCGGCGAGGCGGGCTGACGTTCTCCAGCAGCGACCGAGGCGACGACAGCGGCAGCGGCAGCGGCAATGCGGCGAGCAGCCCGTACGACTCCGCGTCCGACATCAGCGACACAGACTCGGACACGGAGTACTACCTCCGGGTCTCAGATGCGCAGGCACAATGGGACGAGTCGCTCCGGCAGCTCGAGCAACTGCTCACGTTTGTGCTCGTGCCTGTCGTGGGCAAGTTCTTGGGGCGGCGATTTGCATATTTCCGTAAGTACTACTTGGGCAGGATCCCGCAATTCCTAATACCCGTGTGTTCATCGAATCGACAAGACAACAATGGGAAAAAAAAAAATCTAAACGAAAAATACAACTAATGAAAAAGAGGGCTAACAGAACTAGTCTGGGGAAGAATAGCGTCATACCGGTATGGCGAGAAGGTTGTCATTTCCGACACGGCGGCGTTCGAAGCTGCGGGCGTTGCAGAGGCTGCTGTCGTCGTGTAAGGGCTACAGGAAAGAGATGAGCCAGAGCAGAGGAACAAGGCGAAAAAAGACGGAATAAATTCATTCAAACAAAGCATCAATGATATCAATATCAGTTTCTGGTGCGTGTGCACGCGTGTCGGAGACCCAGGAACCAGGTTAAAAAGTCAGGATTTATAAACAAGTAAATAAATAAATCATAAGCAGGGAACCAGGTCGTTAATGTCCATATTTTTGATCAAATAGACAAAATCAAATCTCAGCTCTTCGATGTGTGCAAAAAGAAACAGCGTTGAGCGTTGTCTATGCCGTAACTTGGAACTGTCTGGAATCGGAGGAGTTGTACCCAAAACATGGCTTAGGAATTGTAAGTGATAATAGCAATGGATCATGGCCTTCACTCTGCCATGATTAAATCCTACACTACATGCACACTTTTGCTGATTATCCAGAAAACAATTGATGTCAAAAACTGTGCGCTAAATCACTGTGATGCTGTTCTACATGCTATGAGCCTTTTATATGTAGCCACAATTGTTAACACAAGAACAACAAAATTAAATCCAGAAACGAAAACTCAAGAGCCCGCCACTACAGCGGGACGGACTCTCAGAGAAAACAAGATTGAGATCAAGGCGCTTTTAAAGCACGTTTGATTTATACTACTTACTCCAAGAAACGTAATAACCCCACCAATCTTCAGCTATTTAATGGTATATAAAATAGAACAAAAACGCGGAGCCCTTGGCGAAGCAAAACAGCCCCCTCTTGTGTTGGCTCGCTAGTTAGTAGTTCAGCTGTTATTCTAAAAGTTGCCCGAAGATGCTGCTATTACAACCTAGCATGCTCTTGGCAAGATCCAAGAGTAATTACCTGATTCTCTCGAAACCAAGCACAAACACACGCCTTGCGTTCATACTACTAGTATGTCTCGTCTTGATTGTGAAGACTACAAGGCAAAAAAAAAAAAATAAAACACCATGTGCAGTTAACAAGCTTGTGTTGGTTATTTAGCGTGCACAACAAAACTATTGCAGTAAGCCCTTGAGGCGAAGTCCCATTACTTCAACACTACTGAAACTCTCATGTATCACAAAACACGTACGCGCGCTAAAAAAGTATCAAAGTAAACTTGACGGGGGTTTTGCTATTTACGATTTACACTCCCTAACTGCCTTCAACACCGCCAGTATTATGAATGCCCTTTCATGAGTGTGCCCATCTCGAATCTTGGTGTTGTGTTACCCAGCCATGCTCAATACCCATACATTTCAAGTCAACACCAGTTCGTTCTTGTTATTCTTGATCCTCGATTCATGGACGTTCAGCGTTAAGACCAGGACACAGGTTCAGAAGTATCATGATGAAGTGAGTTGTTTGACTTGTAACCGTGACACAACTGCATAATGTTGAAAAATGTAAAAAAAAAAAATTATAAAAGCAGAAGCTCATTAATGGCCGTGCCTTGGATGGGTCCGAGCGGCTTGTCAGACCTTGTTTCAACTGACTTGAGCTTCCCGTCCGGCTTTTGAACTTGGCACTGCGATCAACACTTGACCATAAGATGGGCCGTACTCAATCCCGTAGTACTAGCTTGCACCGGAACTCTGCTTTGTAGTAAACCATCAAGAAACTAATACCTCCCCGGACTACTATTGAGAAAAGACGGGCTAGGGACTGGTGGGCCTAGGTATTCACATGAAGCTTTCGGCTTGGATATTAAACGGACAACTAAATATTTACACTTGAAACAAACAGTACTTGAGCATTGAATACATTACAATTACCAAATTAACCGAAGTTGTCCACGGAAAAAGCCCATATCCTTGATAAAAAAAAAAAAAAAAAAATCCCTGAAAAGTAGTGGCTACGTTAGAGACACTCCCACGTACTAGCTAGGATGCTTCTCTTTTGTTCTCCCCGTGCCACAGCCATAACACACCTTCATCTAGTTTTCGCCGGGTTAAACATCTCTCTCTCTCTCTCACTTGGAATGAATCAGCAAGCTATCCAGCTTGGTCGTCTCCTCGTACACCAGGCTCCTGCTCAGCATGTCCATGCGCTTGACGGTGACGTCGATGAAGTCGCGCTTCACGAGCTCGTCCACCGTCTGCAGCACCTCCCACGTCTCGGCGCCCACGCCCGACACCTCGCGCGCCGGGTACGAGTACACGTGCTTGTACGCCGCAATCAGCATGTCGCACAGCGACAGAAACGTCTCGTGCAGGTCGGGCGTGAACGGCAGGTGGTAGACGGTCAGCAGCGCAAAGTCGGACGAGGACTCGGCCGCGCCGCCGCCGTTGCCCTCGATGTCGGTGGTGGCCAGCGACGCGGCCGCCCCGCCGCCGCCGCCGCCGC
>JAJMAG010000005.1:239144-271389 GCA_030564905.1 Geotrichum fermentans | reverse complement strand
ACACAACCGTCGATATAACAAAGAAGCTATGGCAGAAAGAAGAAGGGCAACTTTGAACGAGGCGATCAGAGTTGAAAAGCAAGGCGAAATTAAGAAACATTGACATACACCTCATACTTTAAACAAGGCCTGTTACTTATTGAGACTTTCAAGATGCCTGTATATCCACGACTCAATTCAACATTTGAAACTCGCAGTCTAAAAAATCACTTACGTTTCTTGCAATGTTCTAGCACAATGAGGGCGGGCGAAGGTGAACCGTACGTGAAACTAAACGGGGTTTCTTATCTTGTGCTAATCCAGAGCACGGGAATTGCGTAGTTTCCAGGGCCGTTTGACCATGCTTTTGACTTCACAGAGACAATGGTCTGTTAAACTTGGAAAGCAAAAACGAACCTCAGCCTGTCATTCCTCTACCTATGAGATGCACGTAATATGGCACAAAGGAGGACATAGTATTAGAGGATCAAGTGTTGACATTTGTCTTGGATTGGTCTTTGCAAGCCATTATTACGGAGGAAAACGCGTGGCCATTGAGGATCGCTGTGCGCGGTAACAATGCGCAACACAATGACGGCCAAGTAACCGTCAAGAAATCAAGAATATGCCTTCAAGTATACGCCTCAAGTGATAAAGGGCATAGATTCAAGTGGCGCGAGTATCAAATTGAGACCTTCATTAAACCAACGTTTTTTTTTTTACCATACCCGTGCAACTCCTAGGGTTGCTTCTTGCAAGGGGGACAGTGCCCTAAGCCTCTAGACAGGGCTGTCGACATGCTTCCAATATTATTCACCAAGCTATTTCTCTCATTTTTTAAATTTTGGCTCTGCCTACATTCCACAGATCATCGCATTTATGACCGATATAATTATTATTATTATTATTTGTTATATGTCAACTGCGGTTTACGTACTCTATAGACGTTAGCAGCCAGCCAGGATACCCGGGGGACCCAAGTCCATTAGCGGTGGTGCTGATTGTCTAAATGGCCTAGACTGTCTAGACGACATTTCCCCTCGAACCGGTTCATCAATGGATCCCTCTGGGATCGGTGGGCGTTTGGTCACGTAGTGGTTCCAATTTAAAGATGTCGGAACCGGTGAAAGCCATTGTGAATGAGTTGATGGAGAGATTGACCCGATATAACAATTAATACCGCTTTGTTTACTTTTAGAAATTTGTTTGTGTTATGAGATTTTTTATTTTGAGCTTGGGCCTTGCCTACTACAAAGAGGAACTTTGAAGATCGGTCTGAATCGCACAACTATTTTTTTTCCACAGCAAATCTGAAATATCCTATGGATTTTGATATTAACCTTTCTTTTGCTATAAACCTTTGACTTCTGAAGTTTTTGTTTTTACTTACCAGCCAAGTTTTCTGTACTACATTGGACGTTTGGCAATCAATGCTCAAGATTTCCGAACGTGTTGGTATTTAAATTCTCCTCTTCCCTACCACTAAGAAGGTAATTATCAAGGGGCTACCTGGAATGATTTAGTTCATACTTGTTTAGTTATCGTTTTTTAAATGGTGCCATTAAAACGAGAATAATAAACAGATTTATCATTATCAATTGCGGATATCCCTGAGCTCCTTCTCGCTTCGTGACGTAGTAGTAACGCTCGAGCGAATCCTATCCAGGCTTCTATCAGCTGATTCCACGAACTTTTTACTATAGTATTCACTCTAAGGCCCATTTTTATTTTGCTTTTGGCTGCGAGCTGAAGCTCTCCGTAGAGAAAATCCGTATCCGTGACCAAAACGACTACAGCTGGCATAGGACACATGTGCACTTAAAGCGAACGCAAATACCCCAGTCTTCAAGTTCAATGCATGTTACCAGTCCTCTCGCCGTAATATATTGACGTAATCTGGAGATCTAGTACACAATGCATTAGTTTGTTTCCAAAATGCTGAGAAACCAAAAAGGGTTAGTCTTTTTTTTCAAGGTACATGGGGTTTGAGATCTTGAGATGAGGGTCGAGAAACTTCAATAGGCAAATCACAAGAAATGTAAGGCAGAAGTGAAATCGTTTGTTTGTTGAACTGCTTCAAAGCTACACAGCTAGTGTAGTAATTAAGCAAATAGCGTGAGCGAGACCGCAGTGATGTAATGAATAGTTTGGAGATCCTATCAGCCAGCCTAGTATTCGACTGCATGAAAAGGTCCATTCAACGAGTATTTCGCCTAAATATTGAAGATAGCTGAAAAAACAACAACCCATTGGCTAGCACTCAGAATGCAGTCTGATTGTTCCAAAAGCACTTGACAGAAAAATAATGGTTTTGTAACTGTTAGGACCCGCCCTATGTCTTTGGTTGATCTCTCTTGTTGTATTATCCACTATACAAGCTGCAATATAATTCTCATGTAGTTTCGCAAACACTGTCTCGCCTTAATGTCTTACACAACTACAAGAAAATGCCCCTTATCTACGTTTTCTTGCATTTTACAAGGCAGTTCAGGACTCATTCCAGACATCAAACTATATTTGCATCTTTAACTGCAAACGCCTTGGTTAATTATTTTGGTTAGGTGAAGGTCTCACAAAGAACGATTTCTTTTGTAACAGAAGACCACACACGCACTAAGATAAACAAATATATGCTTATAATATGAATTCCAAATATCAGTTTTTAGCCTTTTTCAAGCGTTGTGAAACAGTTGTGGAAGAGATACAAAAAAAAAGTTCATTTTAAAGAAAGTGAGTTTTTTTTAACCTCGCCTGCCTCAAAAAAACTAGAGTTTCCCCGTCCAAGAAAAAAATTAGCTAGGAGGGAAATAACACACAGGATGCTGGAGTTCAAAAGATCCAATTATGGTGTATATGAGGAAAATGGATTCATGAGAGTATGGCCACTTTGAAGAGCTTGAAGCAAAGCCAAAAAAAAAGATTGAGAGAAAGAAAAGTAACAAGAATTTAAAAGAGGTGGAAAATGAGAAACAAAACAAAAGGCGCATAACAATGGGCATTAAGGGATTAGCCACTAATAAGATTTTTTTAGATTATAAAATCCTCAACTCCTTTATACTCCCTGATTTCTCTAGGATTTTATTATTTCAGCCTCCGTGGTACCTACTTGATCCCGATGTTGCGAACTCTTATTTCAATTTCTGATAATAGTCTTGTTGTAGTTTCATATTACTGTTATTCTACTGCGATGGGGATCAAAGAGGAGTGGAGCTACCACGCTGAAGTTTAGAGTATACTCACTTAAGCTACCAAAAGGCTGGTGTAACAACTGCTCATTTATCTGCAAAAAAGATCACCAATGCTAACAAAGGATGAAGTTATGCGATATGGTGAAAAAAATACATGCAAGCATTGAAATCTTTCTCATTACGCAAGGTCGTTATCACCATCAATTGGCATCAAGCAGCATCCAGTTGCATGACTGATTTTCAGCGTCCAAACGCAGGGTGCGCAAAATGGCTGTTTGAAACTACGAAGTAATAGAACGTTTAAGAAAAGAGAACTCTGACACCTGCGATGACGCCTTGCTGTATACATTTCAGCCCTGGAAACCCAACTCTTGGTACCCAGCCAAGCCGCGAACGATCATGAAAATCAAATCCATCAGCGAGACCTTGTTCCTCCCAGACCCGAGCCTCATTGAGCGGCAGAGCGTGACCTACAAAGTCAACAATTATTAGTGATAATATTATTCCAAAGCTTTAGAGCGGGTCAACAATTAGAAGCCGAGGGGTGGATGCGCGTGCACAGCCTGGGACCCTCTATTTAAAATTCCAAAAAAAAAAAAATAGGCGCTGGCCACGTTGCATCATTGATAAATTCGGATGCCAATCCTAAGGCCAAATACCTGACCAAAAAAAAGGGTAGGAGGTACAATTCGTAGATTGATTGGAATATAGGCAAATTGAGAATAAAGCCACGATCATTAAGAAGAATGATAGAGAAAAGTATTCAGTGGATTTTGTCTACAAAGTAAGTTACGTGGAGGGATGGTGATCGTCAAAGGGCATCTGGACCCTAATCCTTCAGTCAACATTGATATCGATATGAATTAAGGGTGGCATTAGAGAAACTCCTTTCCTCTTAACTTTAACCCTTCAGTGCAGAATATGCAGCTGCATAAACGACAATGGTGATGACGGTGTCGCGATATATGCACTGTACGCACACGGAGTCAGACTCCTGCGGCAGCCAGTAAGGAATGGCAAATGTAGTCAATTTTTGAGACTCTCTTTTTGATACAAATCAATTGGTGCATGTGATAGGAGGAATAAGGGAATATTTAACGTGGGACTTGGGCCAATTCTTGAACGGAAAAATGATTGTGATTCAAAGGGTTAGCGTTAAGAGGAAGGGAGTGCTTAATTACTTGAAAACAAATATTGAACTAGCTGTCCATAGCAGTAGTAGCGTTTGAACGTTGGATCGGTTGACGCGCACACAAGCTCTTTTGGTGTCGCTGCGCACAGATGGTCTTATTATGTTCATGTACTACAGCGCACTACGTGCATGCACCTGCGAGAGAACGGCAAGCCAGAGAGCCGTGCTTAGAGCTTAACCGTCAACCCCTTTCGCTTCGAATTAATCCATCAACACATGTGCACTGAGCACAACTTCGAACATCAATAATGTTCAGCTAGTATCTCAGGTGAGACATGGACAAACCAAGTAACAAGTTGTAGAGACACCAATCACTTTTCCCATTTTATAAAGAAGAGAGCGAGTCATAGCAATTTCACTACCACAGTTGCAGCCTGTTTACTTGGGCGGCGCATTAGACTTGAAACTTCTGCCCTCAAGACTTCAAAGACAGCCAAGAATGATGAAACTCGTCACACGAGTATGGAACCAAATGGGCTCACGGCTAATTGCTATTGGGTCGTCCAAAAATCTCGTGATATCGAACCCTCACGAGCAAAGGATTAACATACCTGATACCTGATATATATTCAATTCCCTGGCATGCTACATACTACTGCTGTTGAGTTTATCTATACACGAAGTATAGTAAACTCTCAATGTGAAAAAGACCGTCTAGGCCATTTAGACAATCAGCACCACCGCTAATGGACTCGGGTCCCCCGGGTATCCTAGCTGGCTGCTAACGTCTATAGAGTACGTAAACCGCAGTTGACATATAACAAATAATAATAATAATAAGAAAAAGAAGTTAGCGTAAATTAACGACAAAGAAACTATATATAGCAGATAGTTTGGCAAAGCCCTCCTCGAGTGGTGGGCTTGTCATTGGGATAAGTTTCGTAATTTCAAAAATACTTCCAACAGCTTTAAACCTCTTTTTAAAGTGTACTCAGTGATCTGAAATATATCTCAATCGTATATGCGTAGTTTTCTAGAATAATTGTATGACGATATCTTTCAAAATTAAAAAAACCCTGATTAGGTTGAATAATCAAAAGCGCTCTTAACAGTCTTTCTTTTGAAATTTCCCTTTTCTAATGTTAAATTTGTGTGATGGATTTAAGAAACTAGGATATCAAAAGAAGTTGGTTTAAGTTTCCACAACGCTCGTTTTGCTTTGCAGACAATTGATGAGCACATTATTTCGGGCCAGAAGTTGGAAAACTTGTGATGTGAACTACGCAGAGAGATTTTTTAAATGTAGTAAGGAATTGGAGTCCATAGACACTCAGCAGCTATATGTCAGTCATAACATAGACGTGAGTCTCGTAATAATGCAAGTTCCGGCGTCACATATTGGTCACTAATGCTTTCTTGGCTCATCCTCTTTGATAGACATCCGGAGACAATAGAGAAGTACCCATCGAACGGCATTTCGGCGTGCCAAGTAGCAGCAAATCATCTCGTATAGAAGCCTCAAGGTTTAACGCTTTTGCGCCATAGAAGCCGTTCACACAACCCGAACAGTCATGCGTAAACTGAATCCGAATTTATACGCCTCTTCACTGATTAGGGCTAGACAGCAAACTCTGAATAGAATGACGAGGAACTATGACGACGTACTACGGACCACGACGGCAGCCTTGAATATCAATATAGTACGTCAGACGTCATGGAGATGGAGAACACCAAGCGTTATATACTAGTAGCAGGGTCATGGGTAGAGTTCAAGTTACTCAGAAAGCAAACTTAAAGTTAACCTCAAAAGTTCTAGGTTTTTTTTTAATATCGCTTGCGGATTTTTCATGAATTGGGCGGCAAGCGAAAATTAAGCCCAACTGACATTTGAACTTAAACCAATTAAGTATAGTTTTTGGTCGTAGTTGTAGTACTACTGAGGCTGCTAGATCGAAAGCACTAGCTACTATTTCGTGCGTTATTATCATATGGAGGGACAACTGTATTCATTTTGGGTAGTCTTACAGTTTGCATAATAAACGTTTGAACTTAGCTACATGTGGGGAGGGCGGGCACCACCATCGATCACTCGGCCGGCTAGCGGCGGTTGCCGTTTTAAAGCTCTAATAAGATACCATAAAGGCTTAGACTACCTTTTGTTGCTCATCTCATGTGTTGTCGCTCCGGCCTGCGCCGCCGCTCCCTGCAAGGGGAAAAAACATGGCGTATACATACATATGCTATGAAAGGTGTACTGTTTTTTTTTTTTAATTTTTTATTTTGGGTGAGATTAATTTTTGAAAGAAAAACCCATCCATTTTTAATCACTTTGATGAACTCCCAAGTGCCCCTCTTGAGTAATAACGGCGCCCCACCACGGTCTTGCTTATACAAATATAAAATGAGGAATTAATAACAAATAACCAATCTTTCGAATTGGTACTTCCTAGCCAAGAGTTTGCCTTTTTTGTATAGATACAATGTGCGCATCTGCTCTATGTATACTTGGAGTAAGCGCCACCCAAAGCACCCTAAAAAAGAAGGATACAATGCCATATAGTGATCAGGTCTGCCCGTATAGTGTGCAAGCTTGCACCACCGCGATATGCAAGCGATATACAAGTAAGACTTTCAAGTTACTTTTATATTACATTTCTAGAAAGCATTTTGATAGCTTTTCTTAGGAAAATAGCCGCTTCTGCTTTTTCTCCAACTTCTAATGCTGATATACTTACTGCTTTTGTGTTAGTTCTCGCTGGGAGTTAACAGCTCTCGAGAGTACTATTCAGAGGGTATGAGAGGTACTGTGATCTTTCAAGAACTTGCCAGCGTTAGAACGTTTGAAGTTGTCAAGCCTACTACTATCTCTTGACCGGTCCTGCCTTCAAATCTCCCCAAAAATAGAAGATCCACTTTATGCCTGCCCGTTTTTTTTGCTTCAAAAGGGGGGTCCAAGCCTCGTACGATATAGGTTTTAAACCCGAGCTCTTGACGAATGAATATAGTACGCTAGGGTTGACAGCTGTGATACAATGCAATACAAGATGCCAAAAGTAACAAAAAAGGGTCATTATAACCCAGATCATGATGTCAATGAAGGACAACAAACCCAAAAGAGATCTCGCTCGCGGATGAAGATACGGATGCTGTTGCGTTTTCAAGATGCATAATGTTTTTGCTTTTGCTTTTTCACCACGTATACTTGGGTCTATTTCGGATAAGGCAGGGTTTTGGCATTAAGGAATCGGTCCTCCGCGGGATCGATACCCACGTACACTGTACATGGATGGGTGTGTATTCCTTTGAGAACCTCTGGACGTTGAACTCACTTCTTACTTGCCAACAATTTAAAATTTCATAAACGCAAAGTTTGCCCTCTTCAAGTCCTGAGCATTGAAGAATGCGCAATTTAAAAAGCGCAGTTATCCGTAAGCACGGGAGGCGGCAGAATCAAAGTGCAGTTCAAGATGGGTTTTTTGAGTTTTTTTTTATGGGCTTTGTTTGTGTAGAAAGAATACGTGGAAACCATGGAGTGCAGTGGCTTTTGTTCTAGCGATAATATGGATGAGCCTTACGCACCAGCGTGTAGTGCATCAACGTCAGGTTTTACAGGACATCTGGTGGGTTCTACACTGTCCTTTCATCAACCGTCGAGGCTACAGATTTCTCATCATGAAATCACAGTGAAGGCCTCCCAAGTGTTTATGATTTCCAAAGGCTTCATTCCAGTTCTTGATGTTTTTTTGTTTTCCTTTTGTTTGTCCTCGTGGATCGTTTAAAGGAAGGACGTCTTTCAAACTACCATGTAACCCTTATCCCGAATTTTCTTTGTTCGAGACGAAAGCTTAGAACGACGGATCCGTGTTAAAAACACCGTGCATCCCTACGCGTATCGAACCATAGTTGCTTCTTTTTTTGCTTGGAAGTTAGATGCTTCAAACGCATTTTTTTCTCCACATCCAGGCAAAAGCCGTATGCTTGGCGGATGCTTTGTCATTAGAACTTCCATTTTATATTAGTTCAAAGTTGTTGCCTCAGAGACCCATTAACATTTAATTATCACGTCTTTGAGAGGAGAGCTCTGATGGTTATGATGGCCAACTCGTGCCTCTTAGAGAGTGTTGGATAAACGAAGTGGGTTAACAGAGTTAAGTGCTTTCAAGGCCCGGGTGCAACAGAAAATGGGGGCAGCGTAAAGGTTATAATAACAAAACTACAAGTTAGTACAAGGTAATTACAAGTTCAATACCCTGAAGCTTCCGCCGCCTCGAGATCTTTTCAAGCAGTCATCCGCTGTTAGTGCTTAAAGTAACTGAAGTCTCAGGCAAGCACCCGAGCTCTTTTCCGAGAACTAAAATAAATGGAGACTGCACGCCTACACCGACGGCTTGTTGGACAACTACATAGTACATGTATGTAGTTCATTAAAGGCAAAAAAGGCCCAAGCTCGGGCGGTATTAAACCGTATTCTAGGATCACGGTAGCTATTACATTTGCTGTATACGTATTTGTTGACATCATTTGTATCGCATCAACTCGTCACATGCATTGTTCCAAGGTCTCGAGGCTGTTTGAAGGCACTGCAGTGTAAAAAACTTGGCCAAAGGCTGGTGACAGTAGCTAGTGACCTTCTCGAATCACCGATTTCGCGCCGCCCTTCATCCAAGCGTTCAAGCGTTGGGTTTAGTTTATTTCATCTTCGCTCCCAAAGTATGCCACTTGTTTTCAAATTGTTTTGTTTCCAGATTCAGCATCAAGCCTCTTTGTTATGAAATGAAGTCATTGAACAATGGACGCATATGACATTTTTCATTGTGGCCTCTGTGGGAGGCGTTGACTTTGTGATCACGTGTGCTGAATATATAGCTGAAAAAGTCAAAGTATACTGGTGTCTGGAAAAGGCCTTGCGCGCGTTCTAGAAGAGGATTACTAGCAGTCGGCTTGTTGTACAGATATGGGTGATGGGTGAGATAGCGAATATTATGACTGTCCGTATACAGTGGTTGGCGCTAGTGAGGTAATAGTAGGTGGGTACAGTATACGGGTTCTTTGCCACTTTCCTCTCCACCTTGGCTCTACCATATGATGATGATGATAATTACACCGCCATATATACGGGCTGTGTATAAGTTTGTTATTTGTGGTTATTGTTGAATGGGAGAGTCTTTCATGAAGTTCAAGGTTGTTCCGTTGAAGAACGTGGAGAATGCTTCCGCCGAAATAATATTATTTAGCATCCATGCTTGGAAGGCAAGAAGGGAAACAGCACAGCGCACAAGCACAGCATAAGGCAAAAATAAACTAAAATAATTATTTAGGACCCTTGGTCCACTGCAGTACCAAAAAAATAATTTTTTCTAAAAAAATGGAAGGGTCAAGTATAAAAATGGAAGACGCGAAAAGGGCCGTGGCAGTGGAAGTTTAGCCGACCGCTTATTTTCTGCGCATCTGCTGTAGCAGTCCGTATGTATGCCCAAACGTTGAACGCTCTGAAGACATGAAATCACTCTGTTGGCTCAACAAATGAATTTGACGGTGGAAATCAGCATGCACTTTGAGATGGATGAGTTTGAACTGCCAGTGCCCTCAAGTTCGACGAATATATATCTTTGCTAACCAATATATGATTAACCAAAACGTGCTAACCAAGCAGTTTAACCCACAAGTGCTGTCGGTCCACTCAAGTCTTGCCCAAAGCGTTTTGGGATACTTCATCCACATATGCAATTATTTGCATTTTGCATATGCATGCATCCAAGAACGATGTTTGTGAGTTTTCATGCGTCATCTATGTCTGTCGGTAATAAAGAAGCAGAAAAAAGAAACAAAAATAAACAATGAAGAACTTTGGATACATATTTCAAGCTGAGCCAACAAACACTTGAACAAATGAACAGATGAACACATTGTATATATTCTTTCGTGTTGTCCATTACAGGTGCCAAGTGTGCGAGATTAGCCTCCAAATGATCTAGATTTTGTTTGCAACAAGACATAAATCATCTTATCTTCTGTTGCCCCGGAGCGCCAAGGTAATAGGACGATTTCCCAAGTCTCGAAAACAAACATGTTTTTGAACAAGCGTGCGCTTAAAATAATAGCTCGCCATTACCACCAAGTTCGAGTTCAAAAGCAGAGTTTCCATGTTTCAACTTGAGCCACTATCTAGAGCCGCTAACTCGGAGCCAGTATCTGGAACCACTCGCAAGCTACCCGTTTACCCCTATTTTCATGCCGTAAAAGCTGCATCTGGGCCCAGAGATTTTGTCTTGTAAAACGAATCATCTGGGTTTTGTGTGTGTTTGGTTTATAGGGGGTCAAACAGCGGCAATGCAAACCTCAGACTGTTGGTTGGAAAAAAAGGATAGCGGAGAGCTCTTATTTCTGTTTTGCTCGATGTTCTAGGAGGATGCCTTCTCGTTTAAAAGACATTGCAATTCGCTTCAAACTGCCTATATACAAGTATACAAGTATACAGACTTTTGCTTGGGGGACACATGTCTTAAAGTTGGATTGGAAACGAGCATTATTATTAGTCCGGATGAAATTTCTTTAATGCTTCTCTTGAAGAACCGATTCGAGGGGAAATGTCGTCTAGACAGTCTAGGCCATTTAGACAATCAGCACCACCGCTAATGGACTCGGGTCCCCCGGGTATCCTGGCTGGCTGCTAACGTCTATAGAGTACGTAAACCGCAGTTGACATATAACAAATAATAATAATAATAATAGTAGCACTCCTTGGCTATATACAAGATCAATGCATGCGAAGGATCAGAAGAAAGCTAGCTGAATCTCGGCTTTTGAGAACAAGTACTCGCAGTCCAAAATTTGACTTCAATCCGAGTGAATTACTCGGGAATTCAATGTCAATATGGCATTTGTACGTAACAGACCGAGTAAACACGATTGAATAAGGTATGCTCTTTTTTTTTTACATAGTTGACTTCTTGACGTCTTGCCTGTCCGTTCACTTGTTAGGCATTGTTACCAACAAAGCGCGCGGCCACGGCATGCACGAAGAAAAAGCTTTACAGAAGACAAGGCATGAATAAATTGGGGAGCATTAATTTTTTTTTCTTGAAAGTTCAAAGGATCCTTTGCCTTATAAAACTGGTGCCATGGTTTCTGGAATTAATTAGACCATTGATATTTCAAAAAAGCCACTGGTGCTCCCAGCAAGCCTTTTTTATTTACGCTAGTGGAGCACCCCAGCCCTAACCCGATCGCAAGAGACGCCCAAACAAAAAGTTAAAAAAAGTTAAAAAAAGTTAAAAACACAGAGCCATGCACGTGCTGAGATGCAGCTGCTTTGACACGCACGCAGTGGGACACCATCGCATCTCTTCGCCTTCGAGTTCGACGGGCCTCAAATATTGACGATGGACAACGTGAAGACACAAACATGGAACTCAAAATAGCAACCCAAGAAGATACACAGAGAGCTCTGAATATCAAGTTGGGTCGTGAAGTATACACGTAATGAGTAGAATATTGATGGACTCGATAAGTATGAAGAAAACGCCATGCGTCCAGAAATGGAGGTTTAAACGAAATACAAGGATCTCTCTAGACGAAGGGGGAAGAATGCCGTTCATCCCCCATAGCAAGGTGGCAGAAAAAGTCTAGATTCCCCCCTCGGCTGCTTTGCTTGCAACAGCCATGACAGCTGGCAATTCGTCTCTACGTACCATGATATTAGAGTGAGGTGCACGCACAAAACTAGTTCTAGATCAAGTGAAGAGGGCATTAACAAGAAAAACGCTGGATTAGCTTGCGCGAGACTTCCTGTTGAGCGCATCGATCCTTAAGAACTGGAGACTTTTTCCAACCTTCACTATCGCTCATGTCTTCACTGGCACTGAGCGACGTCTTGTCCCTTTGTAGAGCACCGTTTGTGCTTCCAAGAAGATAAAGTAAGAGGAGGAATTTTAAAACGGAGCAGTTTGGATACAATGAAACAAGAGCCAGGGCGTGAGGTTTTGCTCAAATGCCAAGCTACATTGTTCTGGGTGTGCTACTACTTGGCTTCAATGATATTTATACAGACTAGTTTATAATGGCTAACCCCAAAGGTAAGCTTTCACGAGCTCTACAGAACCTCAAAAAACACAACGTCTTTTTCTCATATCCTATGGCACCCATAGCTTCAGCTTCAGTGAGCAGTATGATATCGAGAAGAAGTAAAGTATTCAGATGTTTTTCCCTAGTTCCAACATGTTCTAATATGTAAACTAATTATTTTCATCAGCAACTTTAGCAGCGAACTAAGATAGTATTCCACGGAGATGTGGGGTTCGCTAGGAGCACTGCTGATCTGACTGGCGTAGAAAAGATTTCCCCTGATTTCGATATTGCTCTGATCGCTCTGTTGATGGATAATCACACGCTTTGATCAGCATGTTGAGTTACCGCAGCACAATTTATAGCACTATAACACGTACGCCTTGGCCAAGTTTGGGAAATTGCCTCGAGTTTCCTTTTTTTTCTTATTTTAGGGATATCGTACAGTATGAAATGCCCGTTACCGGAGGATCCAAGACAAGCTGACTACGAATAGTTAACAGATGCTTCTTCCATTTGAAGGCGTGCGATGTCTTTGTATCAAGCTTCTTATATAGCGGTATCTTGCTTAGTCATGCCAGTGCGAAATCAATGGGCTTAAACCCAATCCATAGTACACACTGTAGTTAGCAAAGCCCTGAGATCTTTTTGTTTTGCCCGTTCTCCCCACCACGCCAGCCCAGTCCTTTCCCCCATGTTCGTGGATACTATACTTAACGGTACATAATATTGTTTTGAGAGCACATGGCAGACCACCATATGCGTGCTAACAACAACGACTTAAATTATGTATGTGTAGAATCAGAGTGGGTCTTGCTTATTTTTTGGTTTTACCGTGAGGTGACGTGGGGGTATAAGATGAATATTATACCTGGGTCGGGATAAATCAGTTCAGGATTCAGGTCATAAAGTGGAACGACACATTTAAGATGAAGCTAGCTAGTGGTAATAGATGATGATTTACAACTTCAAGTTGAACAAAACACATGCACAAAAAAGAGCTCTGAGCAGACACGAAAATCGATAATTAAGTTAAAGGGTATACAATGAACATTGAAAAACATTTAACAAATAGTGTAAAAAAATATAAGAGCACATGATCTTGTGTACACACTGTATGGTTACACAAAAGACTGTGCAGATTTTGTAGGACTCAAGAACTGCTAACACAGCTGACGTTGAACTTGAACCCTGTGTGATCTGCTCCCGGCCGATCAACGCCTATGTATTCTTCAAATGTTACTTATTGTTGTCCCAAGCTGGACTTTTGACGTGGGTTTGAGTTATATAAATGCTGTACTACGGGTTATAGGCTAGTATAGCAGGCTGTATAGCTAGGCTACTAGCCACCCGCGGAACACCCGCGTAGCACTCCTCCAAAGGTAACAAACTACTGCATTCAAAGTTAGTCTAGATTACATACATGTACAGTACATCGTAGTACTTTGCGAAAATAGCTTTACATATTTTTCTAAGACGGCCCGCTGCGTTGCAGCAACAAGACAAGCTCAGAATAGTATAGATAACGAATATAATATTTGTTTTTTTTTTTTAGTTTGGTTTTTGGATTAACCGAGCTGATTTAAGAACATGGAAGAAACGGAAACATTTGAAGCTTATCAAGGAATAATTAGGCATTTGACATTTCGCCATCTAGAATCGGAGGAGACCAGGCTCCATACAGTAAAAGAATGACTGTTAATATGGTAGAACCGAAGAATGAGAATGGCCACGAGTATGTTGATGAGATTATTGTCGCAAAGTAGAACACCTTGTTTGCGGTTTGGGACGGCCCGCAAGTGTCTTGGTAGCGGAAGAGATGGCATACAAGAGCGTGCTTGTTTGCGTTGTAAATGGCATGCGCATGTGGAATTATGATATAAGTTGTATAGAGTAAGGCGCATGGTGCAATGTATATCATTTGAAACTCAATGCGTACCCGAGAGCCGGTTCAAGAACCTGCTGCAAAACAAGTGTTATTCTACTGAAATGTACGGCTTCAACAAGGAAGGGAATGTGTTGGTATGCCATGAAGGTTAATGCCAACAGATACACTTTTTCGCTTACTATGTTTAGATGCAGTAGAGTTCAACAATTGTTCCCCGCCTTTGCTGGCCTTGAAACAAAAGCTGAGGGTTCTACAAGCCCCTAGGTAGCCCCTTGAGCCATTCGCGCCAAGTGTTTCGTAGGGTCTCTCTATGCGGTTGTTTGTTTGGCGGGTGTTTTGTTGCCACTCTGTTACTGCGAAATTCGAGAGTCAAGTGTTTTGGGTAGCAGGTGATTGAGTCTGTGACGACGAAGGGAGTATAACTTGCGTGACGATGAACCAACGACTGAGCCAGCGACTGAACCTACGGGTGGCAAGAAGTTCGAAATCTGGAAAAAACAAAATAAAGATATATAACAACATTAAAGAAGATGGCCGTTTCCAAGTTTTCTTTTCATCTCTGGTACCCGAAGGCCAGATGTCGTTGAAAGCAGAACATAGTACTAATTGGAGTGAATCCAAGCTTTCGACTAAAGAGACTGTGGTTAACCCGCTAACCACGCTCATCTCCCGGCGACAAAAGAAACGATCACAAAAAACACAAAAAAACAAAAAAACCTCCTAACCACATCACATTTACAGCACGGTGAACTTTTCTTTTTCGTAGAGATGAGAGACACTTTCAATTATGAGAGCGAAAAACAAAAAGAAACGACACGTAGACCCATATGCTTGAGAAAGAATGAAATGCCAAAAAAACAAAAACCAAAAAAACAAATAAATAAAAATAAATAATGAAAAAAAAAGTTTCGGGTTTTTACGTTTTACTCTTTTATATAAATATTCCATCTCTTTTCTTGTACGTGAAGAAGTCTGATTTTTTTTTTTCTTCTTTCCCTTCTCCGATTTCGATTTCAATCTTATTTCTTTTGTTCTCGTTTGTGATTGACCATCGTTATTTGTTTTTCATATCGGCGTCTCGTTGCAATTCGTTTTTTGAATCTTTGAATCAGTTCCATCTTCCGAATCGTTTCAACTGTTCAGCTTTGCAACTTTCCAGCGTTTTTTTCCAAACATCTCGAACTCTTTGCTCAGCTTGGTGCTTTTGCCTTATCTCGACGCTCTCGATACGGCCACTTGCCTTCAGCCTGAATCAACAGCCATCCCCAACATCACCATCGCCAGCGACTCCGTTTCTTCCTCGGTGCCACCATCCAAGCGACAGATTGCCAACGAGATTCATTCGGTGCTGCTCTCGACTCGCCTGCTCGCCAGCCACGCCAGCCACGCCAGCCTCTGTGCATCGCCTCCCCTGTAAACCGTAAGTACTCGCGATTTCCCTCCACCTTTTCTTGCCCACAGTCCTACTGGTTCAGCGCCGCCATCATGGCTCCAGCACTGGCCGACGAGGAGGCCTGCAACCATGTGCATGCACAGCCGTGGACGTAAACACCGCAACCGCGGACTTCGCCATGCCTCCCTGGTCGCGCCTGGAGGGCAGCGTTTGCTGCGTGTTCAGCACGCGCCATGTCCACATTCGCTGCCCCATCGTGCCTCGCGTTGTTGTTCTCAGTGTTTGTTGTTGTTTTCCCTCTTCGCTCGTTGAAACCCTCGCTGGACCCCTTACCCTCCTCCATTTTGTGTTTTTTTTTTTATTTTTTTTATTTTTTTTTTTTTTCGTCGCTTGTTTTCATCACCGAGAAAAAAACCGCTGCGGTTTCTCAGTTCCTGAACAATCAATTTCGCATTGAGTGCCCCCAAGTTTCCAGTCGTGATCCCCCAAGAGCCATAGGACCATGCCATATCTCTCACTGCCGTCAATGTCGCGTTGCTAGTTCTAACTCTCCTCAGATACCTTCGCCCGCCTTTTTACACGCCTTGAAAAACAGCTCCCTTCTGCCAGCAAAACGACAAGTCGTAGAAGTGCCCAGTACGAAAAAAAAAAAAAAACTAAAATTTATTAGCCACCAACTTCCTCCTCCTACTCCTACTCGATTCTCTATTCAACCGCCTGCCTATACTTTCACGGCCTATCCATTTTCATTCTCCAAATCACTCGACGGCTCCCTGGTCGAACGGACGGTTACTTGCTAGTTCTCCCCTTTTCCGCTGTTTTTCGCGACACACGCGCTTTCGCTACCTCAACTGTTACGCCTTTTCCAACGTCGCGTAGTTAAACGCGTTCTAAAAATCTCACTAGCCGGCACACTTAACTGCGACCGCCAGAATCAACAGACTTGAACGTTCATGAACACATTACCTCGACAACCTTGTTCTTTTCCACGCATATAGGTAAGTTTTTTCTTCTGGTTTTTCATTTTTATTTTTTTTTTCTCTTCCATTATTTCCATCTTGTCCTGAAATTATTATTTCAAGGTCTCCTCTATGGAAACTTAATATTTCGCCTTGCCTTCCTTCTTCTCCCTGTTCCAGCAGATTCCACAGCAGTTCCAACAGTGCGGAACCACACATGTCCACCAACCTCAACGTGACCGTTCAGATACATTTTGATTGAACCAAAGCCACCACCTATTCCACCTCCTCCTCCCCTACAAGAATGATAGACATATCCCAGTTTCAGCCCATGAAACCAAACAAAAATACCCAGTTTAATACCCACTCCACGAAAATCGCCAATTGGTACCTGAGGCCATTGGATTTGGAAAAAAAAATATCTAAAAAAAAAATTCAAAAAAAATGCGTCATGCAGAAATGGTTCTCATTGGCTAAAATTCAGCCTTTTCTTTACCTCACAAGATATTTTTTTCCCTCCTCCCCCCCTAAGCTTATATTGGTTTCATAAAATAAAAATGCATGCAACCTGCAATTTTTCTTTCTTGTCTTCCTCCCTTACACCTAACTCTAGAATGGTTTCTCTGCTACTGATCTCGCTGGAACGGCTCAACAGGTCCACAATACTTGAAACTTTCCCTTACTAACTTTGTACTGTTTAGTGATTCATGGCTTATTTTTGTTTTCGCCTTCATTGAACGACTTTTACTTTCGCCTTCATTGAACGACTTTTATTTACTTCTTTTGGGCTCATCGGTCCTGTATGGTTATTGCATTTTAGAATTCCTCACGACTTGTTACTTCAAATCATTAATTTATAATACTTCATACATCCCCACTTTTGATGACTTCTCAGTTCACTCACCAGCACCTGACTAGTGAACAGCATCAAATCCTATCCGCTAATACCCCAACCGCCGTCCTGACATCTCATGTTGACCATTCCCTGCCTCGCGCCTCGCCTTCACCTTTATTCTCCTCTTCCTCTGAATCGATCTCATCGCAATCTAATACCAGCGGCTCGGCATGGCGGCCGCCTCTGGGCCCTCCACTCACTCCCGACCCTGGCAAAGAGAACATGCACGATAAGCAAAACGCGAACTGCTCCTTTGACGAGGAGGTCAAAGACGCGTTGGTACTCCCAAGATCGGCAGCAGGCTCTCCTAAATTCACCTCTAGTTCCAAACGTGTCCGAAAACTACAACCCCCGATCAAGACAGTCAAGAAGCAAAGGTCGGAGATCTCTATTGGAACCTACTACTCGCCCAGCAACCCACGTCGGCGCCTTTCATTTACTGGAATCCCCGGCCATGATTTCGAAATTTCTCCCCATCGCACGTCGTCTCTCAACTGCACGCCAGTACGATACACTGATAGCGACTCTGAAATCGACACCATAACGCCGCCTTTATCTCCAGCATATCTCTTTGATAATGCTACGACTGCTTCCGGACACCCTGGACCACCTACTTATTTGACCTCCCGGTCCCCAAGCCATCCAATAGTACAGAAGTTGAATGATCCAGTCGAAGCCGCAGTCCAGCAGTCATCGCACTCATCCCGACGAGGCCGCAAACCTGCGACCCGGCAGCCGTCCCTGTCGCGTGATAAGCGGAAGAGTACCACCACCGGATCACGTGAACGGCACGAAGGAGATGATCACCAACAGTATGGTGGATCTGGTGGTCCTGGAGGCGACAGGGACAAGGAGAGAAGTGTCAAGCTGCGACAGCGCACTGCAATCGCATGCAACTACTGTCGCAGGCGAAAAGTAAGTAGTAACCTCCCAAAAAAAAAAAAAAGAACCCAAGAGCCAATATTGAATGGGGACTCTTTTATTGTTTTATCATGATTTTGTTTTTCTATTGTTACTAACACCTTCTTTACAGATCAGATGCTCAGGCTTCATTACAGATGATGCAGATAATGACGGTACTAAGGACACTCGGTGTAACAACTGTATAAGGTTCAATCAGGAGTGCATTTTTGCCCCCGTTACGGGCGTGTCGGCGTCTTTGACGACCATCCCCATTACCCCACAAGGCCAGGTGTATGGGCATCCGCAAGCACCTCCAGGGTACTATCTGCAGTTGCCGCATGGTTCACCGGGGCACATGGGCGGACCAGGCCCTTATGGAATGCCGGGCGAGATCAATCCCGTGTCTGGTTTGCCCTACATGTACCAACCTCCAGGCTACGGCCCTCCTCCACAACGCCAGCCAATTCCTCAGCAACAACCACAACAACAGCCGCCACCGCCGGGTCAATATCCATATGGGATGGGCACTGCTACGCAATCAAGTCCCAACCTTCATAGTTACGGTGGCACTCAGTTACCGCCC
Source organism: Geotrichum fermentans (assembly GCA_030564905.1). Taxonomy (NCBI): domain Eukaryota; kingdom Fungi; phylum Ascomycota; class Dipodascomycetes; order Dipodascales; family Dipodascaceae; genus Geotrichum; species Geotrichum fermentans. Next base: position 252,405 of record JAJMAG010000005.1, on the reverse strand, counting down.
CAGGGAGCATACTACCAGCAGCCGAGCGGTGCACAGACAATCCCAGCGCATTATGCCCAGCAACCACCTCAACCTCTTCCTCAGCAGCAGGCGCCACCTCAACCGCCTCAACCACCCCAACCTCCACCTCCTCCGCAATGGTACATGGTTCCACTGAAGCCCCCTCAGTCTCAGCCTCAGCCTCAACCTCCGCAGCAATTCCCGGCGATGCCACCGGGTGGGTTTGCTCAACCCCCGCAGACCCTTCCTCCCCTTAGAAGCTACCGGAGAATGAGGTCGAGCGATGAGCTAGGCAGCCTGTCCGAGAGCCCAGGAAGCTCTTCTAGTGGTAGGCGGGCCGTCAGTACAGGCGGCAGCCGACACCATGCACAACAGCCATCTCATGACTTTTCGTCTCACGTGTACGGCCAGGACCCCAGTGCCTCAAGGCAAAGAACGCCTGTGACTGGACCTAGCGGGCTTAGTAATGTGTCTGCGTCACCGCCCAAGGCGCGACCTGAGAAAGTAGAGGAAGACGAGGAACAGCGACGTGCGCGAAGACGCAAGTCGGGAAAGCTGGCGATATCAGACCTGTTAGACTAAAACTATTATTGATTACCCCCTCCGCCAATATATACGCCAGCAACGATTCGCACGGTTTGTACCTCGTACACCTCACAGAAAGAACGCTACGAGAGGAGGATGAAGATGAACTACCAAATCCCTGTGTTCGTCTTTTTATAATTTATTATTGACTTTTTATTTTTTTATTTTTTTTTTTAATTGTTTATCTAGGTGTTTTGATGATTTATATACGTGGGTTTACGCTTATATACATACATATAAACTTTCTAAAACGTTCCTGTTAAAATGGAAAGCTTTTGTCCTGTATAATGGTTTTGACTTGAATTTTGTTCCAGATATTTGTTCGCATATATTCCATTGACTCCTGACAGATCTGACCCCGTCGATAGGGATGCAAAGCTGCAGGGATCTAATATTGAAAGTCAATGGAACAATCTTGCAACAAAATATATGGTAAGGCAGGATGTAGAAAGTCTACATTCAAGCTACACAGTATACACTAGCTCCATAGTATAGTATGGAGATAAAGATTGAAGTAATTAACAATAGAAACGAGTATTTCCATTTTGGTGATGCAGATCAGGGATTCGAATAGCGCAAGAACACCATCGGTACTCTCATTCTCTTTAAAGTTTCGTTACGTTTTGTTTTTTGTTTTTTTTCTCAATGTTGTCGAGACGTGGAGCAGACAGCGCTGAGACCTCCGTCTGCTTCAAGAATTCGCCACCTCTTTCTTGAGCTGGGCACTGTGTCTAACTTCGAAGCTTGCTTCATACATACAGCACGTTGACATCAGGATGCGCTGACTTCAAACCTTGGCCCGCCAACAAAGAAGAAGCACAGGGCCCTTCTTTACATATTATTTTTTCTCTCACCAGCATTTGAGCATTGAACTTGAACGCGCGCAACGCTTGTATTATTTTCATTGTTGCCTGTACTGTACTGTCATCGCAGCGCTCACATGGCATTGCTCGTTGCGACCTCAGTGGAAGAAGGTGAGGGTCAACGGTCCCATGGTTTGTATAACCCACATGTACGCTGCTAAATCAGGGTAATGGTATACTGCAATCATTCTTGACATATCGAAACCAACTTAGAACGTCACTAGCTAGTAGAAGCTGACGATGTTGACCACACCCCCCTTTTGCACATTCAAGTTAAGCAAACAAAGGCGCCATCGGCCATCCGCGCAGTTTGTCATCGGTATGTATGTGCTGTACGTAGCTAGTTCATTTATATACGTTTGGTCACTGGATGTGTATGCCGTGTACTTTTGGCGTCGTTGTTTGCTCTTCGACGTGCACCGGTCTCTTCTCCTACAGTAGCAACGGTATCTTTTATTATCAATGATTGTCTTCAAGCACTGTTGTATTAACCAATAGTTTAATATTATTATCATTATTATTTGTTATAAATCCAGTTAAACATGTTCGCAGCCAGTTAGGATCTCCACAAGTATGAAGTTTGGTTGTGGCACGGATTGATGGTCGAATCAAACGGAACAGATAAACCGATATCTTGCACCATCGCAGTTGACATTTTCTCACCCTGCCAATGTTCAAACCCCTGCCATTATCTTCTCGGTTTGATGGACGCCAACCTATATACATGTAAAGGTACTATACATGTAACAATGGCCAAATGGCTTTAGGGGTCTCAGCACTGAGACTGCCGAAAGGAACGAACGAAAACGATCGAAGAGATATCATATGATCGTTATACATTACAGTACGTGCAAAGTTGACTTAAGAATTTAAGCCCGTATGTAGGCATCGTGTATTTAAGGTCTACAGGCTTCAATGTTTAACCGAGCGGGAAGCTTAAAGAAGCGATGCACATGTGAGTGGAGGATGGCACCGGCCGGGCCGCGCACTACGTAGGGTCATCGTACATCAAATAAGTGCTTTCCAGCATTGACCAAGAACAGTGCGCAGCAAGTTGCGCAGATATGAGCTGACACCAAAAAGGTGTGTCTAGTTTTTAACCACCTCAGGTTGCGCATGTGAACGAGCCTAGCCGAAGGGCGGGTGTATAATCCCTACGCACAGGGCCTTGTTTGCCGTCAATGATTTTTTGTCTCCACGTTCAAGTTGCCTGTTTTCTGTTCCGACGCAGCTAGCGTTGGCCTGCATGAGCCCGCCGCTTCCATATATGGTGCCTGTGTACGAGCTCAAGCAACATCAATGATTGAACTCGAAGTATATACAAAATAGGACAAAACCCGTGGGGATAGGCATTTCACTAAGTGACCCTAAATCCACTTGGAAGGTGCACGAGTTGTAAGTATCGACATGGCCAAGGGGGAAAACAGCAAAAAACTGTATAGCTTACCTTGAAAACACATACTGTATGTACTGCTGTATGTAGGCTATGAATACGTGGGTGGTGCAGTAGGAGACTTCAGGGTGCGCCAACAGCCCGTGATGCGAAATCCTAAAATCCATGGGAAAAAAAAAGTTTCGGGCGAGTTTGAGACGAGACATTGCCAACAAGCCCAAAAAAAAAGGAATCTTCTCCTCTGGCGTATATTTCAGAGTATAGCACGGCACACGAATTGAGTCTTGGCTGGTACACGTGCTCAGCGCTGCTTAAAATTCCGATGGATTATCTTGTTGGCAGAATTGAGTTTGCTCAGAGACACATCGGAATAAAGAAACCAGTCAGACCATCAGCGCTACTAACGGACGATGGTTTTCTAGTGGATCTCATTTCGTACTAGAACTTCCGTGCAATATTGGTAACTTCAATGTTATATAACAATTTTTAAGGGAGACACTTGAAGAAGAATGAAGAAAAGAATCTCAAACCTATACATGACCCGAAAGAAAATACATAAGGCCCGGCTTTATAGAATTATTATTATTATTAGTATTATTTGTTATATGTCAACTGTGGTTTATGTAGAATCAGTTTAATATAGATAGCCCCCCACGCCGATACGTTTTGAAGCTCCAATTGTCTGGAATCATAATGCACATGCAAATTGCATACAACGGGTCTCCATTACGAACAATTAGAAGCACCGTGCTGACAACGGGCACGCATCAATGCTGGTAAAGAAAAAGAAGAAGAAAAAGGTCGACAGTGTCAATACGTGATTCAAAGTTGTTGAGAAAAACAATTGCAATAGAAGGCGAGTTCTACGTGCGCTATGCAAAAAGGGTTAGAAAAACATGTTAAAAACAAGCAGTGTAAAAGGATGAGCGATACGAAGATGAATTCATACTTCTGAGAGATTCTTGTGTGTTTTCGTTGCTCATGTGCAAATTCCAAAATACGAACAGGCTTTGTCACGAGCTCTCTATACGCATAACATTGCAGTTGGAGTTGTTGTAGGTGTGGTAGCTGACGCTAATCTGGGTGTATACGCAAGCACACTGGCTACGTAGTCACGGATCAAGAAACGGTGACAATGACGAGAAGTATAGTCTCGTTATCTCGTTATCTCACGTACTGTATAGAACCCAAGAGTTTTGCTAACACATGCCGATTTTCCAAACTCGACCTTTTCTGCTCAAAGTACAAAACTACAAGGCGCTATATCCTGTAGATGACTTCATTTGAGTAGAGAATAAAATACGCGTTCAAACTCAGGCAATCAATAGGTTTTGAATGCATAGTGAGAAATAAGTCCTGATAGCACGTACGGCTTTCTTCCTTTTTTTTTAGCTATATATATTCACTACCCGTTTACGGACATCATTCAAAGCAGACTTCTAAATTAAACTCGGAAAAAAGCTGCCACAACCGCCGTAGTATATTTCCAAAAAAAAAGAACGATTTCTGTTAAAGGTTCCTCTGTTTCATGGTCAAAAGGAAGGCAGCAGGCGCATAAATTCCCCAATCTCGACACGGGAAGGTAGTGACAATACATAAACAATACAGACCCCATTGGGCCGTGCAATTGGACTAAGAACAGTTTAAAACTCTTAACGAGGAAGAATTAGAGCGCAAGGCTGGTGCCAGCAGCCGGGGTAATTGGAGCTCTAATAGCGTATATATTAAGGTTGTTGCGGTCAAAAAGCTTCGAAGTTGAAGTTTGGGCGGGGCCGCATGGTCGCTTTTAGCGCGATGCGGGTCTCGCGTTTCCTTCTAGAAGTAGCATCGCCCTAGGCTTTACTCGAGAGATCTCACAGCATCAATTATCTTTTTGGTTTTTTTTTTGTTCAAACAATTCCCAAAAGGGATTTGCAGGGCTGGCCCATGTTAGCTACATAGCTAGCTAATCACTAGAATCGAGTTTTATGTATATTGATTACAGTGCTAGAGTTTACTGTGGTGTCATTCTATTGTCTTCGATACATGAATATTAATTGATATCTTTGATACTGCCTTACGACACCATCTGGACGCCTCCAAGCACGATACCATAATGACTACTAGACTATCTGCTGGTGTAGTATTTTCTTTACCACTTTTTTTTTCTTTACTGGACCTGGACTTTTGTCCCACCACAACTACTTCAGAGCGATTTTCAGATACTTTACTAACCCAACTCCCATCTCTACCCCAATCTTCGTTCATGGGTGCTCGTCTACCTGCTTCGAGAGTACTGCTGAAATATTGTATGGTTTTCGTGTAGCAGCCTATTTCAATTATGAACACATACACCGTATATAAAGTAAACTTTGGCATTCTGAGGGGTTATTTGGCCAAAAAAAGTGCAAAAATATTCTGCGATTAGTTGATCAGATGACGGCACAGTTTTTCTGATTTTACAATGTCCAGAACTTGGATATGGTCAAGATTTCACAAACTGAGTTTTTCATTTTATCGTATGCTTCGAAGGATGACTACGGTGGCTAATTGTGCTGACATCATGAATTCGCGTGCCATTCAAAATGTCTAGTTTGCCTCAGATAATTAACATAATGTTCGGTCATCTAAGAAATAAGTTGATTGAAAGATACGGCGCCTTTTAGCTACATGGACTAGAAATATAGAAATAAAAAAGCTTGAAATTGGCATACGCAGCAAGAAGCTAATCTTAGACAAACAAAGCGCATCAAGATATTCGTGATTTGCGCTTGCTTCCATGCTTGTTGCACTTGGTTAGCGTCACTTCTTCAAGATTTACGTTGGTGTTCGTGCCAAAGTAACTGACCATCGTGGATAGTTGCCCCAATTTCACAAACCCCCTGGCTATAGCCAAAACCACAAAAAATATAAACCTCATTCAATGCAAATAATGCGAACCGCTTTTTTTTTCGAAAAAAATTTACGTCCCAATAACTCTACATACACTACATGTAGCTTACAACGGCCTGGCCAATAACCAATATCAAGCCACTTGCTGTTTTTGTCATAAACTTCAGTTCTTTTTCAAAAGTTATGCAGAGCATTGAGATCTTTAGTGAAAAAACAGTAAACGTCACTGATTAGACAAATCCGATTTACATATTTTACAGGCTCGACTCGGGGAGTTCACATATATGTATGATACTCCTGAACTTTCACATCATTTCATTGGCGATAATGTTGATTTACGGCCTTCTATTGGCCATAATCTGCTTTTTTTTTCTGTGAAATGATGTGGGTAACATTTGAAGGGTTTCAGTCCAAAAAAAAAAAAAAAAGGTAGAAGCTACCGTTTCAAAGTTACAAGAGTTGCTAAATACCGGCACACATCTAAGTGTCGGCCGGTGATTTACCGTCATGCTAGATTTCAGCCCACAGAGTCAATACCCGACTCGAAGCCAGTCTAAGTAACCTGAAGAGTAGTGAAGAAAAAGCCAAGTCTTCGCGTGGAGACGTGGTTTTTTTTTCCAGTTTCTTGGAAATTTCAGAACCAAAATTAGCAAGCGCTAGTATGCAGTTTGGCGGGCGTCCCTAACCCAATTGCAACTTGACATATAACAAATAATAATAATTACAACTTAGACGCCCACAATGACGCCAAAAGCGTCCAGCACTGAGCACAGACATTGAACCCTTTCGAATTTAAAAAAATTTGCTAACTTGAGTCTTGAGCCTTATAAAAAATAAAAAATAAAATAAAAAAGGCGTTATACACCTAGCAGTATCATATAAACGGGACAACAAACAGATCTAGCATCATCAGTCCATGTTGTATACATAACCGATGCAACTTTCTTTGACAACTGGATTTTGCCTGCTTGCGATCTAACTCGCGTTCTGTGTGCAAGAAGTCTCAAAGAACATCTGAAGGGGCCCGGATGAGCTATGTAGGTGAGTGAGATGGACGCGTGGGACGATCTGGTTTTGCGCGAAATTGAAAAAAAAGAGAGTTGAAGAGTGGCCTTGAAATGTTATACTCGACCGATTATATCCAAGAATCGGAAGCGACAAGAGATCTATTTTGAAAGTTTCATTTATTTCATCTATTTTTTTGCTTTCAGTTCATAGTCTGATCCATTGCTCGCTTGAGCATTGATAACAGAAAAACGTAGTCATTTGCTACATGATTTTCGAAGGCTTGTGCACTGTACACGTAGACAGATTACTGACTGACTGAACCTCTGTAGGCAAGGACCCAACTCAAAGAATTGAAGGGGAGGAAGGTGTGTGGCGGGTCTAAGCTAATTTGCGTTTAGCTATACACAATATACTCTGTATCTCATTGAACAAGTGAGTTTGGTATCAGTATTTAGTGCACGTGCAAGCTTTTGAGCAAAGGCTCCGGACACAGCCTACATGGTAAAGAGGAGCCTCGGCTGGCCCAACAAGCTGTGGCAAGAGTAGTACTTTATGTAATTGAAATCATAAAAATGAGCCACCACTTATCGGCCGGCCCATAATTATTTTCTTTACCAGTTTCGAGCAGATGCTTTGGTAAATATCGGTGTGCCAAATTCCATCTGGATGCAGATGGGGAAATGCAAACGAGTGATTTCACTTCCAGCTTCCCACCTTTCAAACATATCTCACTGCCCGAACTCTTGTCGTAGCGTCTAACGAATGTATTACCAAGAAAGACAGGCTGTCTTGATGGAAAGGTCGCACGAAAGGTCAGGACCCCGTTTAGATATGATGGTGGTCATGGTATGCCACTCTTTTACCATCTTTTCCCACAGAGTTTAGGACGATTTATTCAAATCGTCTTCACAAGTTCTCTACTAATATCAACTTCTACAATATTGTTGTGTCTGCTTCTTTGACATCCTCGTTAGGTTACCGATAACCTTGCTTTATATATTCGTGGCACTACCAGTGTGTGGTCTTTTTTTCCTGCGCTTACCATCCATGTTATTTATCTTTCGTTTCAACATGCTGATTGTTTTTTTTTTTTTGTTATTGTTCTTTTCATTTTAAATCCATGGTGATCCCCAGTATCCGACGCTGCTATGATCACCTTCGTTCAAGTCTTTTGTGATTTCTCCCTCAGCCGTGTTGCTATGTCCACCATCCTCCAGACTCTGTTGTGGTGAGGTATTAGGCTGGCTTTCATTGAGTAGCGGCCACTGCACAGATTCGTTCAGATTGCCTCCAAAAGACGCATCCATTAGGAACGATTCCAATTCTTCCGAAAGGTCCTGCTGCGGCGGCTGGCTTTGCTGTGGGTGTGTGGTGAACTGCTCTGTGGTTGGGGAGCGTGCGCTGAAAACCATATTCTCATATGTTGCGGAGTATGCTTCGGGCGATACGCTTGGCGAGGCTACTGTTTCTGCGTAGGTGGACGAGGGGCTTTGGGGAGTTGAGTGTAGGTTCTGTGAAGATGGGCCAATGCCTTTCGACGGACTCTTCTTGCACGCTTTTGATATTACATGGCGCCTCAGGGCGTCTTTTCGATTGAAAGCTTTACTGCAATACTCGCAGGTGTATGGGCGCACAGGCAGGTGTATTTTGACATGGCGTTTTAAATCGTGATTGCGTCGAAAAGACAACGGGCATTGAGGGCATTGAAACTGTTTTTGGCCGCCGGTACACAAAGAGGGGCCAGCTCCTTGCGGTGTTAGTACTGGGGAAGGAGTAGCTGATGAGGTGTCAGTAGGGCTTGACGTAGAAGCCGCGGTACTAGGCGCTACTGACGTGTGAGTATTGCGGGTTCCAGGAGTAGCCTGAGAACCAAGATGCCGATTATTGTACAGCTGCTGGTATTCTAAATTTGTTCCCGGGGCAGGCGGTACAGAGGGAGAGGTGGTAGTTTGGAAAAAATTGGCGAAGGGATCGTCCTGAGTGTCGTGGGAGGTGGGCGTGGCCAGCTGTGGCTTAGGGAATCCCAGCGGTCGCCACGAGCCGGTATCTGTGATATGGGATTTGATGTATGGTTGTTTGGGCTGGAACGAAGAGAGGGTGGTAGAGGAGGGCGAGGGTCGTGAGTAAGATTGATCGTGGTAGAATCTTTCCAGCTCCAGTTCGAGCGAAGGATCTAAGCTGAACTGACCATCATCTGAACCTTTAGAATGATTAGCACATGGACACAATTAAGACTGGCGCAGATAACGAAAAAAATTGTCCCGTTAGAAGAGAACAAGCCTCAATCGCGGGCAACGTTGTCCGCCACACAACGGATCTGGAAGGATAAACTTAAACTTACCTTTGTCGCTCGAGCCTGTTTGCTTATTGAGGCCCGAGGCAGTCGGATCTGTCATGCTCCGCGGCTTGATATATAGATATACAAAAGGAAACGACTAGGACGGGATGGCCAGGCACATGCTCGCTTTGACGAAGGACTTTGAAAACCAGCACAAGTCGGCGTGAAGGCAGGCAAAGGCTAAAGTAGAAGGAAAAAAGAGAGAGAGAAAGAAAGAAAGAAGGAAAGAGAAAAAGAAAGAGACGAGGAGAGAACGAAAGGAGTAATTGAACACCGTCAGTGATAAATGAGAAGCGTCGAGTATTTCAAGAGCCAGAGAGTACAAGGCTACCAGGCTAGAGGGCAGGTTTGGCGAAAGCCAGTAGCCGCTCTATTTCTCAATGGCAGGCCAGTATTGCCTAATATTGCGACTTGACGGAAATGTACGCGACAGCCTTTCACGCCGGAGATTGCTGCGATGGTTGTTTTGCACGGGAGTTGCTAGCGGAGGGATGACTTCTGTGTGCTGTCTACTGGTCTTCTTCTTCTTCAATGTTCCTCTTCCTCTTGCTCTTGTTCTTCTTCGTCGTGCGCTGTGCTGTCGTCGGGTAGAGGACACGATCAGCCCACCATGGATGATCAGCACTGCGCTGTTTCATTCTCACTCCGCCCACCGTCGCCAGCTGCGTGGGGCGGAGAGTCGACCGTTGGGCACCTGGGCGTTTGCGTTCCAAGGGCCTCTGACAACATTGGAGCCCTCGATGATGCGATCTCCTTGCCCTGATCTCCACTGATTACACACAAACGTAACATTTTATTAGATAAGCAGTGAGCCAGCTGCTTATTAAACCTCTAGGGGCCAGGATTCCCACATTGAGCGCCGTGCCGCTGCTGAATTGTCATAGGCCCAAAATCACCACGAAGCTCACACCGCCGAATTTTATGAAAACATTTCAGCAAGTGAAAACACGAAAAAAGGCTAAAAGCAAGTGGTGGCTTTGCCTTCTTTAGGCCTGATAAGCCCTCTGTATATACAATACTCCGGCTGTTGAGTAGTAAAATCGCGTATCTTTGTTAGAGATATCAGACGGGCTGGATGAACTTGAATCCGGGTCAAGGTAATCAGTTCGTACTGAAAACGCTGGGCCCGGACTGTCAAGCCACTCTCCTCTATTACGGACACAACCATGAAAATCTTTTGTTCTTATTCTTCTTGTATCAAATCAACAATAAGTTAATGAAAAAAAAAAACCACTTAACACTTCAAAAAAAGGTTGCACATGTACTGTACAGTACGTGAAGTTTTGAAAGGGCGTTTACGTCCAAAAGAGAGAACAGGGTTGGGCAAGCCACACTTAACCCTGGCGGTCGATGGTCGTCAGCCCAGTTTGATGGCTGTGTTCTACTGCTTTCATGTTATATTGTTAGGTTTCTTGTAATTATATTTCAACTAAAAAATTTTATTGTTCAATCAGAGGCGTTCCAACAGTAAGCGCTAAGATCTCCAAAGGGACTCAGAGTTTATCAGCGGCGCGGTATAATTCGTTTAGAGGACAGTTCCGGGCCCCTTTTAGCTCCTATAACTTGTGTTGTAGATCAACTTAATCTTATTACTGTTTTGTATTATCATTATTGTTATATATCAACTGTGGTTCTCATACTCCTTAGACTTTGGCAGCCAGGTCCGATTCCGGGAAGACCGGAGTTCGTTAGTGACACTGATTTACTATTCCATCTGGCGTTTTGGCATCAACTAGTGATTTTTAACATTGTGCACCAGGCACTATATTAACGACGAGGACGAGTCGCAGTGAGGAAGAACCAACAGTGACGCTCCATTACCTTCTTACAGGGAAACAGACAAGCTCGCACTGTGGAATACGGCCGATGAGTCTACCCCGTGCTTTGATGGCCAACTGATGCTCAGAGCCAGACTTACTCTTAATTCAGCATCTTCCTTCTCAAATAAATCTTACGGCACTCGCATCGCAGAGTGGCGACGGAGAAGAAAAGTTGATCAATCTGTTTGTCTCGTTTAATGATCAATACTACTAGAGGTGTAATAACAAAAAAAAAAACATAAAGTAAGACGTACACCAGAACTAGTCTGATGCAGACATAATCTAGTGCTCAAATGCTGTTGTGCCAATTATTGTGATGTTGTAGGCTTAATCTCTGATTTGTCTAAAGTGCTTCAGACAACACGAAAGGAAACCGAGTCACGCAGCTGGGTTGCGAAGAAGGCCTTGAGTAAGTATCCCTAGAATATTGGCCATTATTAGAGGTTGCCAACTGTCGAGCGGACCGAAAGCTCTGGATACGGTGAATGTTTGAATGCCCTAGGCCGGCAGTTCTCTATGGGTCGTTTCTTAAGAGGTCCCTGGATCAAAAAACCACCCAAAGGTAAAATAACACCCTCTACAAAGTACATACTTCTTCAACTTCTATAATCTTCGCAGTGGTCCTAATCAACTAAAAACTTGCATTGTCTATATTCTGTATACATGTTAATTTTTGTTTCTTTGTTTTTTTGTTTTTTCTTATAAGGTTGTTTTCTTTCATCGTATGAATTTCCTAACTCAACCAACTAATTACGCCATCTTGGCTTCGAGTGTTCATATCGCAGACAACTTTGTACACGTAATTCACTGAAAAACACCCAGATCACGCACAGGCGAAAAAAAAAAAGAACGTGACTTTGTGACTTTATGGGCCAAATTTATGAAATCCTCAAAAGTTCTGGATGTCGTGTGCAACTTTTGATGGCTCTACCTGCTCAATGGAAATCTGGTTGGCTAGTTGGGTTTGGCTATTTTGATCGGGCCAAGGATGCTATAGTCCAAAGAAAAAAATTGATGGAAATAAATAATCGAACAATAAACCAGTAGTACTACTTCGCATCGCGAGTTTGATGAAGCTGTATATTGGCGTGACCAAATAACGCAAGGCAAACAACTTGAACTTGCAAACGCCATCGGAGAATTTCTACACCCAAGAAAATCCAAGACGGATGCGCTTCAGAACCCAGTTATATATACTATAGGAAAAAAAAAACAGATCAGTGATACGAGACAGAATCGACGGATGGTATTACTAAAATAAAAGGTACGTATAGCCTTTGACAAGCTTCTTTTGGCTAAATTTTAGAATTCATCGAGTGCAAAGTAGCTGTTCTATAAGCACACAAAAGCCAGAAAGCCAGACTACGCACTACGTCCTGCGGCATCTAAAAGATAGAAAATAAAGTTAATTTTCGACTTCTTGATGCGTATCAACTAATAAGAATTTCTAGTGAAGATACAATTGTTATTTGACTTGCTCGACATGTGTCAATCCCTGGATAATGAAAAATAATCATAATTCAAAGGCGCCTAGCTAGAATGCAGAACAGAGGGGAAACTAGTTTCCTCGAGCTAGCTTGCTAGTGCCACTTTGAATAAACCACACATTTCACACACACGAAGAAAAAAAAAAGATCAGTATATCCTAGTTGTTTTTCAGTATCGATCGATTCATCACGATACTTATTCCAGCTCGGCACGATGTGAGACGCAAGTACACAGCGCCATAAACGGCTGTAAGTATATCTCTAAGCCTTTAGAGAAAACAAGAAACACGACAAGTTCCTTTTTGCAGGGCGTTTTTGGTACTGGACCATGTCTGGTACTGGGGGTTTGTTTGTAATTATTCTCAACAATGATGACTGACTTCTTTGTGCGTTTTTTTTTTTTTTTTTTGACGATACTCGAAATCTTAGGGTCGTCCAGCTACCAGCTACATGCAGTAAGACTGTAGACAACGTACTAGAGACAACATGCGATAGACTAGATACGATGCTAAAATTGAGACGTATGGCCATCAATGCCCATCCCGTGCCAGGTCTGTGGCCTGCCAGTACACCAGCATTTGCAAACGAAAGCCTGGAATCGAACAGACACACACAAACACTTGATTAGCGTTGCAATGAACTGTTAAAAAAAAACCTAAGCTTTGAAACTGATATAACAAATAATAATAATAATAAACTGATAAGGATTCAAGTGTATACTATACAGATAAAAGATAAAAGACAAATAGATACAAACATTTCAATCTAGAAGACACAAATGTAGCAGACGTAAAAAATTCATAAAAAAAATAAAAATACAAAGACTTGCAATGGTGGTCTCAACAAAAGGACTCGACTTGTAAAGTAGCTCTAAAAAAAAAAAAAAAAAAAAAAAA